>VDFB02170422.1:0-45702 GCA_007258455.2 Sequoia sempervirens | reverse complement strand
CTAGGGGATAGACAAAATTAATAATACATAAAATATGTAACAATTATTAAAATATATATGTTCAGTGAAATTAGATTTAACAATCTATATTTTAAAATGTATTGAATTATTTTATTAAAACAATAAAACAATTAGAAATCTACATTATATTTTAGTTAATGAAAATTACAAATCCTTTTTGAATAATGTTTTCGATTAAAGGTAAAACAAGTTTTTAAGGGACCCAAAACCCTTTAAAAAAGAGATGTTGCACAGATAAAAACTAAGCCAACCGGCAACCCACCATCAAAAAACCATACAGCAAACAAAAACAGGATAGCCTGTTGTAAGTCCTTGAGAATCTTTGTTGCTTCTAAGCCTTGCTTGTACAAACAATTGTGAAGGTCGACCACCACCAGTATCTCTTTTTTCTAATTTTCTTGGACTGACTCCAAGTACGAGTACTCAGAGGTCTCAGACCAACTCCAACAACTTGAGATCCCTGCTTACCTTTAACCATACCCTCATCAATAGCATCAGAGTCATTCAAAAACCCCGCCAAGTCCTCATCCTTCAAGTTTTTAACCTTCTCATCCAGGGTGCGAAGCCCCTAAGAACTATTCTATAAAGCAGTTTGACTAACCTGCACCACCTTCTCAAGGTTTTGATGGACTTTCTAAATTTTCTCCTCTAACACCATGATACGAGTCTCGAAGTCGTTCTTCATCACACCAACATCCTTCTTGAATAATGTTGTTTCTTAAAATAAGGTTTAAAAACCAATCTCCTTACAACTAGCACTACAATCTATTAACAATAAATGAACAATAGGTCTAAAAATATGGAGGCTTGGAGTTAACAAATCCTTGAACTCAAGACAAGATTTTTCCAGCTTCTAAACAAAATTAAACCATATGATCAAGACCATGTACTAAAATGGAATATCTGAAATAGTTTCACTTTAAAAAACCATTTATAGCAAAATAAATTATTAACCTTCTGTTTTAAACTTAAATCAAAAGCTTCCACGAGGTAATTAGGGTGATCTATGATCATAGATGAAAACATAATGGTAGGTAATTAGGGTGAACTATGATCATAGATGAAAACATAAAACAATGGCTATATACAAAATATCTTCCAACAAGGATATTTGTGTTCCCAAGTACCTTTGAATCATTGCAAGGAAATACAAAATCAACTTTGAGATGTATGAAAAAAAATAATGTGCGAAAGGGGAGGGAGAGTGCGGAAAGGGAGAGGGAAAATTATATCCTTAACCTTTGCCTGCGCAACAAATTCAACGTGAACGTGAAAATCTTCTATAATCCAGATATAATAATTTACAAACCAAATAAGAACGCCATTATTACAAAATAGAATCACACTTGATAAACACCTCTTTATAAAGTAAGTTTTCATTGTCCTGTACATCGAACAAAATGGATCTACCAACATTCTATACCATCACATAAGCTTATAAAATATTCGTTAATGAATCTTTCCATGCCTTGCCAACTATTTACTTTCTTGAATTTTCTTGACACTATATGGTGTAAATTGATGGGTCATATATAACAACACTGGTAGGTGGATGGCACACTATTTATCCAAGCTTAGTTATAAATTGATTAGGTAAAGGAAATATATTAACTTTAGAAAACTAAAATTGGGCACTACAATCCAAAATTGATAATCTTAGCTAAATTTTGGACATTCAACATTGTAAAGATTTGCAGTCTATATACCACATATAATCTCAAAGCTTACATCTCTGGGATACTTCGGTGCAGTTTTTTCAACAAATGCATGGATAAGATTTTGTCCAACTAAGGTTAGAAGAAACCTACCTTCAATAAATGATTTGGGCACTTTTATACATATCAAAAAGGTGAAGTTGGAAAACAATGAAGAAGCAATAAATGAAGAAACATTAGCAAGAATGAAGCAAATAGAAATTTTGCAGTTGTGTCTAGCAAAGATGGAAAGCTTACAAGATGACATATCCGCATTGTCAAAACTTAGGAAGCTCTAGTTAAGCTGCCCACAACTAAACAAAGTGGAAATTACATATTGTTGATTTCAACATTTAAACTATATTAATTTGAACCATTGTAATATGTTAAACACAATTCCCTGGCTTGCTCCAACCTACAGATGTTATCCAAAGAATTTGCTGAGAGGGGAGCATTTCCTATGCTGAAAGCAATTACACAAGCTAAAAGAGTTGCCTATAGTGGAGAAGGAATCATGCTATCACTTACAACCTTTACACTAATGTAGTGTGAGGCATTGAAGATGTTCCTAGAGAGTTATTGGGATTTGCAGAGACTACAAAAAAAGATAAGAGCATATGGTTGCTCAATAGTTCAACAATACTTTATCCAGACAAATATAAAGGTGCAAATCGTGACAAATTCTACCTCAGACACTGAAGCATTCCTGTTGCGATGGGAAGAAATGATTGAGAGAAGAGAATATACACAGTATCATGAATTTTGGTCAAACAAACTATTTTAATTTTTGTATAAAACTCTTCACTTCCTCTTTGACTGACAATATTTTCCTACTTTAACTGCCATTCAAAATATGAAGGAAAATGATATTTCAGCTATAAATTCTTGAACCACAATAGAAATTGCAAGGTTCTTTATTCTGGATCTCCCGTACCCTGCTCCACTATATTCTCAGCTCCTTGTTTGTGAGCTATATGTGATATCAAACATAGCATTCGTTGTTATATCAAACGTTGGGCACTATTTTCAAATTAAAAACTATATCGAATCCTGAATACAGGAATGATAGAAAGTTGGTGCAAGCCTGAATTGAAAACCAGAGTCTATTCAGAATAGAAAGATTATTATTATTAGTAAGCAAAATGTCTCAACCTTTTAAGAAATGAAAAAAATACTGTAAGACTGACTGGCTGTTGCTCAATGATTTTAGAATACACTTCCCAGAGGCAATCAAAGTTAGTGAAAGTTAAGAACTCTACAGAAAAAATATATAATTAACTAAAGAACTCTACAGAAAAAATATATAATTAACTAAACTGTACCATATATGCCATTTGTTCATAATGCTTTCTCTTAGATTCTCGCTAATTGGTATTCACGTTGTATGAAAATTACCTACAAATATTTGAAAGATTTTCAAGCTTAATTTTGACGAGAGCCATATTTGAAGTACAAGATTAGAAGTGCTAAAACTAATATTGTTTCAAAATTTCTTAAATGTTGATATAAAAGGTTTAATCAGCAAAATCCTGTGAATTTAAATCTAATAGATATGTTATTGAACTTGTCCATATCCAATTCAACATGAAGTCAACATATAGAGTAATTGAAAAAGCCAAAGGTAAATGATGTTGCATACATTTCATAATTCAAATTTTACAGGCAATGAAAAATTAATTTATAAAATAAAAAAACCCACTTAGACAAATGGAGATGGCTTTAGAAACAGGGCTATCCTACGTGGCTGGTGATTTTCTTTTTCAAAAGAAATCAATCACAGCTATGGAGAACAGTATGCATAAATCAAATATACTTGTTTTTTGTTTTGTCTCTTGGTACTATAAAATGATCTACCACACTCCTAAGCAGGATTTGTCTTATTTGCAAGGGCTATTGTATTAGCTAGAGGATGACAGAGATCGCTAGATTTTTCGACATTGGTCAATCTCTTTTGAATAGAAGCATGAAAACCAGGTAATGTGCTTGCTAGTAATGGTCGAAATTATATAAAATTCACCTGGTTCAAATGCAAGCTAAGCAAGTGCCGTGTGTAAGGGAAAAAATAAAACAAGAGCCACATCATGCCTACTGTTAACCAACAGCAAGGTAAAAGGAATAATCTTTTGCCATGAAATGCCAGTCTGTCATACCAACTCAACCTTTTATATATATAAATATAAAGGTATATATTATTAATATATAAAAATAGAATTTATAGTGAGCAAAGCACCTGTTAGCTGCATGCCTCACACGTTTGTCCCAGCAGTATGCTCCACATTAGTTATGGTTTCCTTGGTCTCATCACCATGCACCATTTTGTCTGGAAAGCTGTAGAAATCTTGCAATATTTTCCTTTAAGAGGTTGCAAAAAACTTGTCTCGAGCTCAAGAACCCAGCAAGTCTAAAACCAGGATATTTTTAGAGCTGCTTTTTGTTTATTGTGAATAGATTGAAGCAGCAGTTGTAGGGAATTAGGTTTTGGTTCATCTCATTTGTCTATTGGCTTATTGAGTCAAAGACTAACGGAAGGGCTCTAACAGGCAAGAATGTGTCCAATTGCCCGTGGGAGGGAAAGACGAAAAGCCATAGGGAGATACCCGTGGTACGATGGTATGCAGCCCACATTTCATTCTGAAGCTTCCCTTGACCTAGCTACAGGGGCAGTACCACTTGATAGGCAACGCAGGTAGGGCTCTTTCCATCTAATGCTATGTTGTTGTCAAATGCATTGTGGCCCAAAAATATCACAGAACTAGACTATTTTTTTTCGGCTTCTTCAGGTCTTAGTGGCACTGACCTTGGAGGATCTTCACGGCTGCTAGATTTGGTGGCTAAATTTTGCAGGGTTTTGATGACTATATGACACTTGCTCCTAAGGCCAAGTAAGTTTGCAGTAAAAAATTTCAACGCTAATGCCAAATCCTTTATCATATTCAACCTGAAACAACAATTTTAATTATTTTCCACTTGTTTTCCCTTTTTACTACAAAACAAGAAGCAAAGGCTTGATGGTTTTGGGTATTTGTATAGGAGATTCTCTGCTTGCAGATGCCTCCTATGGGCAGATAAGAATTAGCAGGAATATTCAAGTGAGCTATTTTCTGGATTGAAACTGTGTCAGTTTTTGGTATCAACGTTTCAGATCATACTCCATGATCCATCATCAGGATAAAATGCAAGCAAAAGAGAGAGATCTCCAATGAATATTATGCTGATGATGGATCATGGAGTATGATCCGAAACGTTGATACAAAAAACTGACACAGTTTCAATCCAGAAAATAGCTCACTTGATTATTATGGACTGTGGAAACTTTATACTCTTAGCAGGAATATTATCTCTCTTGGCTGTGTTGTGATGTGTTTGTGTATCATTAAGAAGGATCTTATCGATATTTTACAAGATTTTCTGGTCGGCATTTTAGAAACAGCATACAGTTTACTGCATTTATTCCTTCAAAGTTTATGTGCTTAAAAATATTTTGGAAGACCAGAACAATAGAGTTGTAAGATACCCATCTACAAAAACCTTTTTCTATTGGTATGGAATTCACTCCAGACTGTTTATTGCAGAACATGAGCAAATCAAGGAAGTGTTGTCCAACAAATTTGGTTATTATTACAAGACTACCCCCAGGCCTATTGTATTGGCTTTGCTGGGTAAAGGATTGGTTTTCGTAAACGGACTGAACTCAGTTACGCACAAAAGAATTGTGAGCCCTGCCTTCAACGTTGACAAACTCAACATTTGAAATAGTCTACAATCTTCACACAAATTAAGAGAGGCTTTACGAGGTGGCTTTTATTCTCTAGGAGATAAGATGTGAATGTATTCAAAAATCTCTTATCAAATATACTAATACTTCCCATGACAGGCCATGGTGAAGAGAATGGCTTCATGCACTTTATCCATGCTTGAGAGATGGCAAGAGATGGTGAGTCAGGAAGACTTTTATGCTAAAGAAATTGATTTCCATGGCAAGTTCAGAGAATTGACAGCAGACATCATATCACATACTGCGTTTGGTAGCAATTTTAATGAAGGCAAAGAAGTATATAAATTGCAAACAGAATTACAAAGAATGGCTGCAGAGGCTGAACGTTCTGTCTTTATCCAGGACAAGACTTGTTTACAGGTGTGAGACAACATCCTGATTGCATGAATTTTTTCTTGGAGTCCGGCCAGCACACCAAGGCTACCAGGAAACAAAAGAGCATAACTGCTACAATCAGAAGAGCTATACCAACTTTGCCGGGACGTTTGATTTCCTTATTAGAGAGAGGAAAATCGCTCCTGCATTTACAGAAACTCCCTTCATTCTCTGTTGCACACAAATCTGGATTGCCAATGAATGAGCTTGATGACGAATTCCATAACTTCAACCATGACTTGGGTAGGCATCCCTTCAGCTGATTATTGGAGATGTTGACTGCATTGAGGGACAACAGACTGTCAAGCGCAGATGGAATGATGCCAGAGAGGTTGTTTGATGACAAATCCATTCTCTCTAGTTTATTCAGATTTCCTAGGACCTTTGGAATTGTTCCAGTCAATCTGTTATTGCCTACATTTAAAACTTCTAAATTTCTTAGATTTCGCAGTGATGGCGGAATTTGACCTTGGAATTGATTTTGCCCCAAATTTAGTTGCAGCAACTGTCCCAAATCAGACAACCAAGCTGGAATGCTTCCGCCAAAATGGTTTCCTTGTAAAATTAGATGCTGCAAGTTCTGTAGACTGGCTAATTGGTCCGGTAGAGAACCATTGAATGAATTAAAACTCAAGTCCAGCGAATACAAGAGAGAAGTATTACCTAGCTCCTGAGGAAGCAGACCGGTCAGAACATTAGAGGAAAGGTTCAACCACTGTAGCTTGGAGAGTTGTCCAAATTCTGCAGGAAGGGTACCATTCAGTTGATTCATGGACAGGTCAATGGAGCTCAGATTTTTACAGCGCCCAAGACTCCTTGGTATTCTTCCTTGCAACTTATTATCACTCATTTCTAGAAAATCAATAATAGAATTGGAACCCAGAAAATCAGAAGGAATAACACCAGTTAGACTGTTGTGGCTCAGTATCACTCGCCTCAAGCTCTGGCATCGACCAATCTCTGGAGGAATGTTCCCTTCCAGCTGATTGTTTCCCACGTCTAAAATCTCCAACCGTTGGGAAGAGCAAAGTGCCGGAGGAATTGTACCCGTGAGCCGGTTCCTTGTTAGATCAATTCCTGTGAGATTGCTGTGGGTGCCCAATTCTGCAGGTATTGAGCCTGATAGCTGGTTGTCAGCCAAAAATAGTTCTTGTAACTGCCTGAGATTACAAATCTTTGGAGATATGCTTCCCGTGAGAATGTTGTTGTAGAGATACAGTTTCTGTAAGCTCGTTGCCTTGAAAATCTGTGGAGGAATTGGGCCATGGAATGAATTTTTGGATAAGAACAAAATTTGTAAATGTCCCAGTTGGCCCAACTCGGGAGGAATGAACCCCTCAAGTTTGTTTGTATGTAAGCTGAGCTCCTCCAGAAGACTGCAATTCCCAAGTTCTGCTGGGATGCCACCGGAGAGGAAGTTTTCATTCAAATAAAGCCGCTTCAAGGATCGCAGCGATCCAAAAGAGGATGGTATGTGCCCTGTGAGCTGATTCTGAGTGGCAAAAATCACGGTGAGATTGCTGCACTTGCCAAATTCCCATGGTATTTCTCCACTGAATGTATTGTTTGACAATTTAACTTCAACGAGATTTGTGCAGTCACCAAGTGATTTGGGGATGTGACCTCCGAGCTTATTGGAAGTAACATACAGATACTGTAATTTTGAAAGCCGGCCCAAAGATCGTGGCAACTCCCCAACCAGATGATTCTCATGCACATAAATCTGCGTTAAATGCCGACAATTAGCAATGGAGGAAGGTATCTCTCCAACTAAGGAATTTTCTCCCAACCATAATTTGGAGAGTTGGGTGAGATTCCCAACATTTGATGGTATCTCTCCAGTCAAATTATTGGTAGACAAATCAATCACCTCCAGCAGGTGAAGCCCAAAAATGGAGAGTGGAATGCTTCCGTTGAGGAAATTATCATAGAGCAACAAAATTCTTAGACTTTTGATGCTACCTAGTTGGACAGGGATTTGCCCATGCAGATAATTCTGTGAGAGATCTAAAGCCTCTAACTCTGTGCAATTTCCTAGCTCAGGAGGAATGGTGCCAGAGAGATTGTTAGAGCCCAAGTACAGTTCTTTCAAATTGTGTAAATCACAGATAGCTGAAGGCAGCGTTCCAGAGACTTGGCTTTGAGTAAGATTGAGTGTACGCACTGTGCTATCTGGATGACAGGTGACACCTTCCCAGTCGCAGGGATCCTTGCTAGAAGAGTTCCAGCTGCCGAACACATTGTGAGTTGCATTTAAGTTATTGAGATGGCAGGTGACTCCTTTCGAGTGGCAGTGATACTCATTGGAGGAGTTCCAACAGCTGAAAAAGTTGGGAGATGCATTGATCTTGCTGAGAAGAGACAGTAGAACGGCTCCATCATTGTTAACTGCTCCAATGCAATGTATGTTTACTAAAATAAATGCCCATTGTATCACTGTCACTGTACATGAGCTCATTCTGAATTTTTGGAAAAATCGGGCGTTTCCTAAGCAGCGAGAGTAATTTGGAGGGAGGCAAGGCCGTTATCCTGCTTCACAAGTGTGAGAATCAACACGATCTCAAATCCTTCAAAATGGGATACTTCTATGACAGGCGGCTACTTAAAATTTCAATATAGACCCAATCTTGTGTAGGCCCAATCTCAAACCAACATGCTTCCGTGACTCAGAATCATTATTTTACTAGCACTTGTACCAGAAGGAGATGCAATGGTTACGCCGATTGCAATTTATATAGAATGACCTGTAAATTTGAAAATAGTATTGGGTCAATAGAAAAACCAATAATTTTTAAAAAGATCTTAAAAAAATGTTTATTGACTTGCTAATTTGAGATAAAGTCTCAAAATTAAAGAATTATATTTGAATTATATTGTTTTCTTTAACTATGCTTCCTATTGAATCTTTTTGCAGACTGAAATGTCTACATGGTCAGTGATACTTGTGCATTAAAATCACTGAAATAAATATTTGGAAAATAATTATAAAAAGCAAATATTAGAGGTTGCCACAAAATCTCACAAGATTCTATGAAAAATGAAATCCAATGCTGCAATACACAGCATACTTTGCATCAAAGAATCAATTTTGAGCAAGCTAAATGCAAGGAATGTGTGTCCTAGAGTACCTTGCAAATAAAAGTATACCAGTAAATCAATAACAGAAAAACATTATATGTTTAGGTTCTTCTTGCCAAAATTCAATAAACAAAAAGCCTTAAAAGGAATAAATATAATCCAGAGCAGATTGATTACATAATGTGTACAAAAGTGAAAACAAAATTAAGGAGAGATAACAAACACATACAATTTTACATACTCAACTCCAATGTAGGATACATTGAACAATGCACTCCTAAATTCTGTCCGTGTATCTTTTAAAAAACATTCCAAAATAAGATTCTGCAGTCAATGTAGTCCCATACCATCTGACCCAACTCGCAAATTTCTATATCATTTCATGACTGGAATTTTTTTTGAATTTAATGGTTTTATTAAGCCTTGTTAGACATTGAATTTCCCTAGCTTTCAAGATGCTTTTGGCAATCAGGACCTTAAATTTGCTGATATGACCACTTCACACCACAACATTAAAAATTGTGGGCATACCTATCTGTGCATTTCAGGCCTGTCATAAAACCTTAACTGCAAGGTTTGGTTGGTGGTGAAATTCACGAATAATAGCTGTGGCTTACATTCTCCCTCTCACCCCACTCAACAGTAGAAGCTTGGAGTAATGGGGATCCTCCTCATAAGTCCCATGCACAGTCAGCTTCCGGTAGCTTCTGAAATTTGCAGGCTTCTTCTCAGATGCCTTGTTCAACTATCACTTATCACAGCTATGGAGAAAGTTGAGGGGGGGCATTTTACAATACCATGCCCTTGAGGTCTGTCTGATGGTTCTTTCTGTATTATAGAGATCCTCAGCTGGTCCCAAACAGAAGGTAAGGAAAGCATAGCCAAGATAGAAAGCCCACAAGAAACCCAGTCCCCTATAGAAATACCATTCTGCTCAGTACATGTCATTGCAAGAAGATTGTCAAGGATCACATTGACTTGGTACAGATCACCAGTCCTCTGCCTCAAGACCTTCACCTCATGCTCATTCAATGGCTTAGTGCTACAAAGAAAGGATTTGTTCATATTCATGCGAAAAATATAGGGTGTGATTTCAATCTGGTCAACCATGAGAAGCTCACCCAGATTCTCTACACTTTTTTTGAATCCTTTTGGGTGTGTTTTGTATGGCAAGCTATAATAACTGAAGGGCAACTCAGTTTCAATTGAGGTCAAAGAATTAACCTTGACGATCAAATCCCCACCTTTAGGGTAAGTATCCCTATAACTTCCTAGTAAATAAAATGGTTTGCATCTCGAACATAGATAAATAGCACTAATAATTGAAACAAAATGTTTTTTAATACCATAATTTGATAAATGCCAACTACTAAAAAAATCAGCATTTTCATTCATAAACAATAACACAAAATCATTGTTAAAACTTGTGAAAAATGAAGTCAATGATTTGCAAACAACACTTAAATCTAATATTTAGGAAAGAAATAAGTTTCTTGAAATATTTGGAAAAAAAAGAAAAAAATTCTGGCTTGGAACTCTGAACATTGCAGAATTTTGCTCTTCAAATCAGTTTTGAACTCTCATTTGAATGAATTGAATCACTCAAACAAATTTGAAAATGTTGTGCGAGTAAATTGCAAGGATTGAATTTGCTTAAGAAGGAAAAAATAATTTGCATTTTTATTGCGTTTTTGTTGCATATACATGTTCAGCTGTCAGCCCAACACATGGTGAGTTTACATGGCAAACTCACAAAGTACTTGTGATGGATCTCCACCTCAGACTTGTCTAAGCATTTCTGTGAGTCTGTTGGCAAGTAATTTGCCCAACATTACTGCATTTTTTCTGCACATGCATATTCAGATGCGGGTCTGCCACATATGGCAAGTCTACGTGTGGTAGACTCACTGAGTACTTGCAATGAGTTATACATTTCTGCAAGTCTGTTGACGAGTTATTTGCTAAGAATTACAGCTCGTGGCAAGTTTTTTTTCTATTAATGAAGCATTGAAGGTTCATAGTGACAGCCTTAATTAGGCAATCATAACTGTTCTTAGCAAAGAGGCATTTGTTGCATAATTCAGTGAGAAGTTAAATGAAGCTAAGAGGAAGTATTTCCCTCACACTGTTGATAGAACAAAATCTTGCCCCCAGTAAACAGAACCCTTCTTGAGATCTTGAACCAGAAAAACGAAATGGGTATTCAAATACAAAATTTCTAAGCCTGCCTAACTGACTTTCGTAGAATTTTCAAAATCAGAAAATTCAAGCTTAATAACACTCAATTCTTTACCAAAGAGATCAATTTCCGGCTTGCCGACTCGTTTTCTGATTGGGGATCCAGATTGGTTGCCAGATCTATCGCCTCTGCATACCCATACCCTCTGTTGATTGCCAGTTTTATCAGAAATATAACAGCAGCAAAAACATACATTAAAATGTCGCCTCTGCATTCCCATCCCCTCTGTTGATTGCTGGTTTTATCAGAAATATAACAGCAGCAAAAACATACAGTAAAATGCTCCCGTCCAATAGCAAAGAGTAACTATTTAATTTTATAAAGAGCCAAAAACAGCCATAGATAAAACCACAAAACCAATGCCTTCATTTAACAGATAACAACAGAATTGTTTTAGAATTAAAAACACAACAAAAAATGATTCGCCGTTTACAGATTTCCCCCAAAAATCTCATTGAAACCATGGCAAGTGGCTTACCTCAAGATTGTGCTTTCAACAATGCTGATGAGAAAAAATGGGTAGAGTTGGAAGCCGATAAGAAAAAATGGGCAGAGTTTGCAGAAAATATATTATGAAACCCTACCAAAGCAGAACCAATCTCCCTATAGCAGCTGCTTCAATCTATTCACAATAAACGAAGAGTATATCTACAAATATCGGGGTTTTACGGCTCCTAGATTCTCGAGCTCGAGACAAGATCTTGCAGCAATGTCTGGCAGAAATTTAGGCATGAGGCAACGAATGTTTCAACTTCTTGGAATTTATTTTCAGGCATGAGAAATACTTAATTCCAGTGGGCAATGCCCACACTATATAGCCTATCAGCTAACAAGTAAAAGGAAATGTGAGAAGCGTGGTAACCATTAGAAAATTAGAAATTGTGCACGGCCATTTGCTTCTGCGAAAATGATTAATGCAGCTACAGCCTCTGGGGCAAAACAGGGAATGGATCATCACACTTCGCCCATCTCCTGGAACATGTAGCCTATTACATTCTACACTAATATACTATTTACTACCATTTACTGTGAACATATATAAAGAAGGTGAAAAAACTTATTTCCACTGCACATTCCAAATCATTCTTTAGAAATCTTGACAGACGCACAAGTATCCCTCTGAACTCTGTACCAGAGACTACCCCTATTCCATTTTGAATTATGAATTATAGTAATGATATCCTTCAGCAAATTCAGTATCAATAGGAGGTAAGTTTCACCTAAGTCTCCTGAGTTACAGAATTCAATTCCCATACAAGTTGCATGATAAAGCCCAGCACTCCCCTAATGGCAAATTTCAAAATAAATAAGCATGCTAACTACTTACCATGTTCTCCATCCTTTAATTTTGCACTTCACAACTACAACCCTCTGCTTTTTACAGAATAGCTTAAAATCTGGTTATAAAATTTAAAAATTAAAATAGAGAATAAAGGACCAGGAAATAAATTAAAAAAGAGACCAACCCAAGATCGGGTTATAAAATTAAGATAAAGACCATCCCATCCTATTAAACCCCCTTACAAGTTTCTCACGTACTAGGTCCAGGAGTAGACACAAAAAGACCTCTTCTTATGAATGGCCTTTACATAAATATAACTCTAGAGGGAGTGAATTGATGGATTTTGTTTGATAAAGTTACAGGGGCGCATCTGGGCATTTATGGATGATGTAGAACATGGTAAATATCTCATGCAGATTGCTTAAGAAGGAAAAAGAAAAAACTGAGCTAAAGTCTTAAACAATCATTTCAAATGTCAAATGGGATGAGAACATCTGTTGGGAGTAAATTACTCCAGCAGGTATTGTAGGGTGGAATTTTTGGCCACTATGCCAAAGGTTACCCTAACATGGGGTGTGTTGTTTTAGTTGAAGGTTCGCCCCATACAACATAAAATGCACCGGTTTAAAGCTTCCAAATGGCAGATATAAAAAAACAGAAGACTTTCACATAAGGACATGAAACCGCCTGCGTATTTTCAAATACCTATTAACAAACAACATACAACATAAAATGCAGGTTCGCCCCATACAATGTAAAATGCAGGTTCGCCCCATACAATGTAAAATGCAGGTTCACCCCATACAACATAAAATGCAGCGGTTTAAGGCTTCCAAATGGCAGATATCCAACAACAAAAAAAGACTTTCATATAAGGACATCACCTGTGTATTTTCATAAACCTATTAACAAACTCCTGTCTAATGTAAAAATGATCAGATTCCAATAAAGTTATTATAATAAATGTATTTATTTCTGGCAAAGGTGTCATATCCCCGAAATTGTAAAGCTAAATCTAAGATATTGAAATACAAATCACCACACCGAATAAATATCAAAAATATAAATATAAATATTAGCAATTTGATATTATTATAATTATAATTATCACAGGATAATATTATAATAATAATAATTGTCAAATATAAAAAAATACAAATATTAACAAAATAAATATTAACAATTTGATATTAATTATTATAAATAATAATATCAAACATATATATAAAGCCAATATTAAATTATAAATATAAAACACAAAACATATACATCAAACGAATTCATGAAAGAAAAGGAGAAAAATGAATAAGATAATAAGACAGTGAATAAGACAAAAACAAGCTGACTTGTAGATAAAGACTAAATAAAAGGGGAGACAACAATTTCATAGTAAATGAAGAGATTAATAAATATTAAAATTGTTGCAATAAAAAGAGATGTGATTTAAACATCTGAAAGATATGATTCATTAAGAATAAAGAAAAGCAGCGATTAGTTAATTAAGGATAATGCCCCTTGAAAATGAATAGTTACATCCCTTGCCTATGCGGGGGCATTAAAGGAGAGTCTTCCCAACGCAAACATCATCAGGACGTGGAGAAATTAACTCAGTCTATAGCAAAACTATACGTGAAGCCTCAGGCTGTGCTCGTTGGGTGTGGAGTCCAGATAGGAAGCATTTCACATCTACAGGTGACTGTTAGTGCTCCTCAAACTTGGCATAATCAGAAGCAGTTTGCTGTTCCCATTTCAGACCCACACATACTTCCAGATTTGGGTATCATATGTCTTTATTCCTGTTAAATGCATATCTCTGATCTGATTATGTAATAAAATAAGCGCCTGTTGATGACCATGGGGATATATATAAATATACATATATATAAATATACATATAAATATACATATACATATGCATATATATATAAATATAAATATACATATATATACGCACTACTTATGTCATACCATAGTGATGCATTCAGCAATTATTAATCTTTATTCATAATTATGTATTGGATCTAAACTATATATTCCCTTTAAGCAATACGTTCTAACAAAGGCGATTGAGAGGAGAAAGAAACCAGAATTTCGGATATCCTTGTGAGTATAGCAGCTGACAGGTGAGTATGAGATAACCGATAGTAAAAGGGATATATACTATGAACAAAGAATCATCTTAATAGAAGATATTGTCTGAAAATCTGATCATGGGAAATAACAGCGGATTGTGGTATGTCTATTGTAGTTATTTCATGTTGGTTATTTATATTTATTCTTCCTACGATATCTAACTATTATATATACTGTGATTTATGATTATTATTCTTGTAGTATGTTATATCTTACTATGGTATGCTTCTTATGATATTTTGTGAATATGATATAAACTAAAGATGAGTATGATATGTATTTAATTCTGGCAGAAGATCCAATATTCATTAGTCATGATAATGATAATCTGCACATATGCATGAATCTGAGTATCAATATTTGTAATTATGTATGATGAATGTGTTATTGATCTGTGCTTACATTAGGGACTGATATTCATACTATCTGACTATAAACAACTAGCCATGACAGGGGAGTTTAGGGCTTAGTGAAGGGGAAACAACATGTGGGTCACCCTCTAAGTACACCACCCATACGGATGGCAAGGGCCACATGGGCCAAGAGGGGTGTACTGCGCTTGGGCTTAAAGGAAATGACTATCCAGGACACCCTGTTGCACCTGCACCCTCAACCTCTCAATATGATTGAGCAATGATGGTTCTGGTACAGGAGCACGACGGTAGAACACTAGGCACACCACCCCATATGAATGGCAAGGGCCACATGGGGCCAAGAGGGGCGTACTGCTCTTGGGCCTAGGGTTTCTTGGGCACCCTATCAGACTATCATAATCAAGGAAGGCTGAATTAGGAAAATCCAAAGAAGATTCAATATGCTTATAAAATGATGTTGTCTTTATTTATAAATGTCTACTAACAAGTAGTTGTATCCCTAACCATGTTCTCTTTGATTTTCTTATATGCATTCTAATTAATATTATCTTGTAAATATTCTCTAACTCTATTTTAGAGGGGCCTACTCACATTATAAACATCCCCAAAACCAAGGTGATCACTTGAAATTGATAAATTAGGGCAGATTTAGGGTTATACCAAAAAGGGGACATTACAAAAGGTCTGTGATGTATCTACATATGGGGTGAGGTGCTATCTGCAATGTTAGTGAACTTTAAATATATCATGTCATTCAAAGAAATCTATTTCTTAGTTATGAACTATGAAAGCCTTTAATCTCTTCAGAGTTTTTTAGACATATAAACAAACAAATTCATGCGAAAAAAAGCTATAATTAAGGAGGAATTCTCAGCTGGAGGATATAATTAAAAGCTAGCAATCATATGACTAATCTTAAAAAAAGGATATAGAACATTCAACAAAGTTGTATAGTCAATCCAAGCTTCAAGGCTAAAATGATAAAACCCCTGTCCAAAAGAAATGATTTTTATGTCTAGTATAATACCTGAAATCATGCTTTCCCACAATTAATATTTTTTTAACCAAGATATTATGTACCGCAATACAATAATTTTCATGCCTAGCATATACCTGAAATCATACCAGGACTTTTCCCCGACAATAAAACTTCAATCACTTTTTAAATAAAACTTTATGGGGTAGCATCTGCTGTATTTGGTTCTTGGCAAGTATCTAACACCACAGAATACTCTTGACTCAAGAGCGTCCCCATACTCAAGCTGCCTTAGAGTGTGTTCTTTAGAGTAAATGCAAAACTCCGAACAGGAGGAATTCTCTCTTTCCCCTCAATCTAAGCATTGACAATTTCTCTGGAACCCTCCACTTAGAGGGTAATAATCTAAACTATGAAGGTTTTAAAAAAGATATGTATTCAACCATAAAGACAAAACACAAGGTGTAAATTAAAATCTTCCATGCTGTAATCACAAAAAACTCTTACATCCTCCAACTATTTTCCAGCCAGTAAAGACATCTACTGGTCTAGGAATTCCTTCTTTATTTTAAATTTTATTTTTAAGATCGCATATTGTGTCAAGCTCTCAACTAAGAGACCAAGAGCCTTTCCCTTCCCAACCACAGCATGTAATGTCCCCACTATTGGAGTGACCTCTTGGTGGTCATATTCTGGCCCATTAAGCATTCCCGTGGGTTAGAGGGCATAATAAGGGGATGATAAGGAATAAGATTGTCTAGAAAAGTTAGAAGATGTTTCTAGAAGAACTAGAATCTTCTAGAAAGGTTAGGAGATGTTTCTAGAAGAACTAGAATCTTCTAGAAAGGTTAAAAGATGTTTCTAGAAAGGTTAGAAGATGTTTCTCCAAAAAGGTTACTAGATAGTTCTTTGAATCTTCTACAAGGGCCAGAACCTTCTAGAAACAAGACCCTAGGGCGGCCTTGCCTTCAAGTCTTATTTAAAGGAGGCTGGGGTAAAGGGGAAGGGAGGCTATTTTGTGATTATATCTTATTTGCTGAGGGATATCTCTTGACTGAAAGTGATGTCAGTCGATTCAAGGTGCTGCTCACTTGAATTTTGTGGTTTGGTGATGTCCCCATTCCACCTAGTGAGGTGATTTCAATCTGAAATTCACCATTGAGCTTAAACAGGTTGCTTTGGCAAGTTCCAGTTGCACATTCTAACCCCGTTTTGAGACACTTTCACCTTTACTTGTTGATAGAAGGGTTTTAACTTTTAAGAGGTTCATGTGACAGAGACGGATATTTCTAGCGACTTCCAGCTTCAAGTAAAATAAGATTATTGTTGCAGCAATCATTAAATTAATTTCAACATCAGATCTAAGGAGTTTTTCGATGTTTGCAACCTCTAGTGGTGCTGCTACAGCCAATTTCTAGTCATCTCTAGCTGGGCATATCGCCCTACTTCACTTAGCTTCTTCTAGCATTCATAAAGCTAGGGTTTTATCTTGTGCTCTGGCACAAACTGGGTGTAATTGAAGGTCTGAAACTCAAAATCAGACCTAACAGATTGTAATATCCAGTCTTTTCTGTTGTAACCAGCTTCAAATCAAATAAAGAGGATAAGCTATCTTGCTGGGGAAGGAAAGACAGAAATTTTCAGAACAGAAAAAGGAAGAAATTTCAGTTACAACCTATAACGGTTCATTACAGTGGTATCAGAGCCAAGTTCCTGCCAGCTTGTGGGCTACAAATCGGAATTTGTTTCAATTCTTTATCAGGTTACATTCATGGCTAGAATCAAAGACGGCTGATTGCTACCTACTTTCCTTCCTGCTTCACCAACAAAGGAAAGTAAAAGTTCAAAGAGTCCAGCTCATAGTTCACAATAGTATGAAGATTCAGTACCAAGGAAGCCTAAGTATTCTAGAGATTCAACGAGATCAACAGCTATAAGTTCAAGTTCATCCAAGAAGGCCAATGATAGAGTTATGGAAGAGATTATGAAAGGCATGAATGATCTCAAAAAGTTTTATATGCAATCCCAACAGCAATTGTCAACAAGTTTAATGTCAACCATCGTGCCATTTGCACAACAAGAAAAAGAAAAGAAGAATAAAGGAAACTCATTTGATGTATCTACAAGTGAAGTTGTAAAAATCCTCCATGAGGAGTTTGAGAAGCAAGTTGACTCAAAGCATGAGTGTGGCATTAACATGGGTAACTCTGATGATTGGGAGAATGGTACACCAGTTGTCATTGATTAGCCTATAGGTGAACATAATTCTAGATCAGACATTGAAGAAAAACAAGTGGTAGATGAGTCTACCTTCTATTGTGATGATAATTCCTTGCATCATCATGAGATAGCAGCCATTTCACGTGAGGATGATGGCATTGTAGAGTCTTCTAATGTTGATACCCAAGATTTGGGTGATAAAGATGAATTATGTGTTGTGGATTCATACCACAAACATTCTGATTTTGTATATCAGACTTTGGAAGATGTGAACAAGATAGGTTCATCTCAGCAAAGTGATGAGTTGGAGAGTGAAGATCCAAAAGGAGGAGAATTACTTGCCTCTTCTACAAGTAAAGTGTACACGAATTTCCACATTGGTGATGTAGAGATTGTTCTTGATCACCCACATGAAGGGGGTATTGTTAATGCATATGAAGACACCACAAACAGATATGATGATAATCCTGATTTTTTTATTTCGAGTAGCAGGTGTAATGAGTGGTTGCAAAGAGCTAGAAGAGCAAAGATGTTGGCTGCTCAAGCAAAACAGCGCTTGCAGGATATCAAAGAAAAATTCAGCCACATGGACCGTGGAAGGCAACAACTAGTTACTTTCCTTCATCAAACTTCCGAACTTCAAAGGAACGAACATTCAGAAATTGAAGATAATGTGCATGATATTTATGGATCCGCCATTGACAAGTATGATGCAAATGTTGATTTCACAATCATAAACAGGGATACATTGTCTTCACATGATTTTGGTAGTTACATGGTGATTGAAATGCTTCAAGGGGGTATCATTGGTAAGAGGCTTTATCTTTTTAATCTCCTATCTTTCATGAATAAGTATGAAATAGGGACGATAGATCCAAGGTACACAAGAGGTATGGCTTTGCATGGTGGTTTTATTATTCCTTGCTTCATGAGATCATTATTATTGGG
The DNA here is from genome assembly GCA_007258455.2 of Sequoia sempervirens. Taxonomy (NCBI): domain Eukaryota; kingdom Viridiplantae; phylum Streptophyta; class Pinopsida; order Cupressales; family Cupressaceae; genus Sequoia; species Sequoia sempervirens. The sequence continues at coordinate 26,587 of VDFB02170422.1, read as the reverse complement.
AAGACACATGGAATGTAAAGTTTTCATTTCAGCTAAGGCATTTTGTCTTAGAGAGTTGACTATAGAGACTAAGAGATTGCTGAACAAGAAGATCCTACAATTTGATAATGTTTGGTTTGTCATAGATACCACACCATGGAGTTGGATAGAAGCAAAAACCATACCAGCTAAGGAGGTGAAGGTATGGATCGGTTTTGTGACAGCTATGGCAGCTAGAAGAACGCATAACTTTCAGCGGGGCACACTTCCTAGACCAGCGCTCATGGAGGAGCAACCTATCCGTGAAGAGGATACAAAAAAAGGCAAGGAAGACACCTCAGAAAGCTATGATCACAGTTTTGATCTTCTTAGTACGGACAAGCACGAAAAGCACCCAGATTTGTGGATACTTGATGGGAGGTTAGTTGTTGAGAACAATCCTAAAATTTCATGTCATGCACATGAGTTGAGTCATTGGAATGATGAGACACCTCAGTTGGTGAGCCAATTGAAGGCTCAATTCAGATTTATGAGAGAAGAGATGGCATATATATCCCATGGGGTAGCAAGTGATGATGTTGGCACAAGTAATCTCAACTCAGATTTGAAGAAGTCCCCTTGCACTTTTGCATCCTTGGATAGACATCATGTTGTCCTAGTTTCCAGACCTGAGTTCTTCAAGAAAAAGATTGTGTTAATCATTATGGCCAACAGTTCTCTAATCGGTACAGCTAGCAGCCTTGAGAAGGGAAGTATGATAGCTCTTGGGGAAAGTTTTCAGTATGGCACACACCTTGGGACAACAGCCTATGATAGCATCTATGAAGGCAAACTTGAGAGGTACAAAATAAAGGTGGGTTTCGTGATGATAACCAGCCAATTTCTATCTTTTCATGGTCTCATTCATCTTGTTGGAATGCAAGAATGTATGATGAGTATTGAAGAACTACGTTGCACACAAGTGTTGTCATCAAGTAGTACTAGTCGTTGTATCATAACATCATCATTCTTTGATCTTACATGGAGAGGATATATGGTATATAAAGAAAACATCACGGAGCATGTAGAAGACAGTAGTACTTCATGTTTGTACCATTGGGTTTTGAGTTACATCGCAAGGATACAGGGTTGTTCTACTTACCTGAGCAAGGAGTTTTCAGCCCTAGTTCATTGGGTTAGAATTCTCACTTTGATGATAGATGGTTGCTTCATACTGCTGATCACAGAGATTTCAGTTTGGTTCTTCAGCACAACAATTGATTGGAGGATTTGGAAAGTTTGGGATCATCTTTTCTTTGTTGAAGGTTGGTATTGCGATAAGATTCGCCCTTCCTTTGACATTGGAGATACTGGTTGCATCATTGAAAGTGGAATTATCAGCAGTATGTGGTGGATGGGTATGATTAATTATGTACCTATGCTGATCATTCTTCACACCCATGAGAGTTCATTCCCACTTAGATGGACTTTCGACATTGGTCATGGTAATTTATATGAAGCATCTCATTATGGGACTGATTTTAGATAATTTGGAGCAATGTTTGAGGGATGGCTTGACAAGGCAACAAAAGCTAAGTGGAAAGAGCAACAAACCAAGCTTCATGATAAGCAAAGGTCTTCTAGTTTTGAAATTGCAGTTGTTGTTGATCAATTCATTCATAAAGATATTGATTTTATTGATGACACTTATATTGGATCAGCCACTCCTGAGTTACCTTTGGTTAGTGATGAAGGCATCTACGATACATCTTTGGAGTTGTCACCTATTCCCTATGATATGACAGCTGTTCATTCGTATGATGGTAGTATAATCTTCATGGATTCTTTATTGGTAAGTGGCTGTCCTGTTTGGGTTTCCATTTCACTTTCAGATTTAGCATGGTCTATAACAGCTATTGAGTTGCATGGGAGAGTGTGGAGACATGTCTACATGAGGGGCATTGCATATAAGGTGAATTTCTTTCTTATGCATGGGTATGATGACACCATTGACATCATTCTTAATGCTGGTTTGAGTTACAACAGTGGTATTTGGCGGCCCAGTGAGTTAACCTATGTACGCACAAGAGATTTGAGCACCAGGCTCTACGTTGATACTTTTGAGACTGACATTGGACAGCCTTATCAGAAGATGGTTTCTTCTAAGTTCTGCATGCTAGACCCTGATGTTGTTCCAGCCTCTTTTCAGGAGATAGATGGCGTTCATGATGGTACTCTTCTTACTCTTGGAAGTAAGTTAAGATACTTGCAGTTACTAACTGATAGAGGTCTTGTTGACACGGCTGCAAGGGATAATGATGATGTTGTTACAAGACCTAATGGTGTTGTTACAAGACCAACTCAGCCTGTTGTGAGTTGTGTGTCTTTTCCTAATGATGCTAGTATAGAGGTTACCAGAGTGGCACAACGGAAAGCAACAGGTGTTGGATTTCCAATTTATTCATGGGATCCAAGGGTAGTTCGCTTATGGATGGTGTGGATGCATGAGATTCATCTCCACAGTTCTTGGATGGCAAAGCTCACTAAACAACAGATGGTAGAGACTCCTGTGCACAATTTATATAGAGATGATTTTCAAAACTGGGATCCAGGAGTTTATTTGTTAGACAATTGGCTTCACAGCTTGACAAGGCTTGACAGTGACAGGAGCTTCAGCTGTCTACAAAGGATGTTGGTTGGAGTTCTTTCCAGGATCATTTAGGATCCGGGTGGTTGGCAGACAAAGACAGATGATTTGTTTTTCAAATATCAAATGTTGTGGCAATTGAGAGATATTGCGGTAGCGATTGCTTGAGGACAAGCAATCCCAAGAAGGGAGGACTATAATGTCCCCACTATTGGAGTGACCTCTTGGTGGTCATATTCTAGCCCATCCAACATTCTCGTGGGTTAGAGGGCATAATAAGGGGATGATAAGGAATAAGATTGTCTAGAAAAGCTAGAAGATGTTTCTAGAAGAACTAGAATCTTCTAGAAAGGTTAGAAGATGTTTCTAGAAGAACTAGAATCTTCTAGAAGGGCCAGAACCTTCTAGAAACAAGACCCTAGGGCGGCCTTGCCTTAAGGTCTTATTTAAAGGAGGCTGGGGTAAATGGAAAGGGAGGCTATTTTGTGATTATCTTATTTGCTGAGAGATATCTCTTGACTGAAAGTGATGTCAGTCGATTCAAGGTGCTGCTCACTTGAATTTTGTGGTTTGGTGATGTCCCCATTCCACCTAGTGAGGTGATTTCAATCTGAAATTCACCATTGAGCTTAAACAGATTGCTTTGGCAAGTTCCAGTTGCACATTATGACCCCGTTTTGAGACACTTTCACCTTTACTTGCTGATAGAAGGGTTTTAACTTTTAAGAGGTTCATGTGACAGAGAAGGATATTTCTAGCGACTTCCAGCTTCAAGTAAAATAAGATTATTGTTGCAGCAGTCATTAAATTAATTTCAACATCAGATCTGAGGAGTTTTTGGATGTTTGCAACCTCCGGTGGTGCTGCTACAGCCGATTTTTAGTCATTTCTAGCTGGGCATATCGCCCTACTTCACTTAGCTTCTTCTAGCATTCATAAAGCTAGGGTTTTATCTTGTGCTCTGGCACAAAATGAGTGTAATTGAAGGTCTGAAACTCAAAATAAAACCTAACAGATTGTAATATCCAGTCTTTTTTGTTGTAACCAACTTCAAATCAAATAAAGAGGATAAGCTATCTTGCTGGGGAAGGCAAGACAGAAATTTTCAGAACAGAAAAAGGAAGAAATTTCAGTTAGAACCTGTAAGGGTTCATTACACAGCACGTCCACTGGGCAGGGGTGCCACTCCTGCTCATGTTTATAAGCTGCAGGTAGAAAACAAAAAATTCCTCCTACATTTATTATAGAACGCTGAGTAGTAGAAAACCCTATTTATAAAAGCTCCCAGCAATGCTGAGCCAAAGCTACCAAAAAATTAAAAAGGCAAACAGACTCCAAGGACCAAAAGAGAATATGGAGAAGAAAGTTTCCCTTAATTAATCAGAAGACTACAACAAAATTAGCCACACTAACTAAGATTCTGAGACTAGAGGGTACAAAAACGTGTTTCGAACATTTCAAGACCCTTACAAGCAGGTGTGAATGAGCAGCAAAGAAGCATACTTGCCACAATGGCAACTCAGGTTCAAATCTCACTCTGCAAACCTCTAGGTATGCTGCCAGTAAAGGCCAGGGTACCACTAGGCTGTTCAACCCTTAGTCTTTACCAGATGCTCCAAAGAGAAGTGAGAAAAAACATGATTTATCAATTTCTTTTAAAATTTGAGATAATGTTTTAGAGAAAATGCAATCTTGTGAAATTTCTTCCAACAATGTCAGATCCAATTGGACTTTAACCGTTAAAAAAATGGCCACTGTGAATTTTCAGTTCAATGATTAAAATTTGAAAAACTAGGCACTTAAACTTTAATAAATCATATGTGTACCTAACCACACCCTAGGGTAGTTGGGAATCCATTGTGTTTATATGAAAACGCTTAAAGCGTTAAATTTTCACAATCCACAGGAAGCATATATATTTACATGAGATCTAAATAGAGTATAAAAGTAAACCAAATAGAATGAGAGATTAACACAAGCAAATTAATCATGAGCCAAATACAGTAGCTTGGCTATCTCATATTAAAATCATCTGAAAAGAATTGAAGTCTAATCAATCATGAGCCATTTATTGTATCAACCTGAAAGATGTACGATAGACACCTCCAAAACCTTATCATTACCTCATTGTAAAAGGACCTTCACCCTACAAAAAATCTACACAACAACAAATTAAATTTCTGTGTAAATTGCAAACAGGAAACCTTATGGGCTAGACACTAAAATTTTCCTTGGTGGTTTTGAGGGAATCCAGATCTCTGAATAGCCCAAATGGGTGCAAAAGAATCTGGAGAAGAAAGTTTCCCTTAATTAATCGGTAGACTACAGGAAAATTAGCCACACTAGCTAATATTCTGAGAATAGAGGGTACAAAAACTTGTTCCAAACATTTAAAGACCCTTACAAGCAGGTGCGAATGAGAAGCAAAAAAGCATACTTGCCTCAAAGGTGACTCAGGTTTAGAGGGTAACAATCTAAACTATGAAGGTTTTAAAAAAGATATGCATTCAACCATAAAGACAAAACACAAGGTGTAAATTAAAATCTTCCATGCTGTAATCAGAAGAACTCTTACATCCTCCAACTATTTTCCAGCCAGTAAAGACATCTACTGGTCTAGGAATTCCTTCTTTATTTTAAATTTTAACTTTAAGATTGCATATTGTGTCAAGCTCTCAACTAAGAGACCAAAAGCCTTTCCCTTCCCAACCACAGCAAGTCCACTGGGCAGGGGTCCCACTCCTGCTCGTGTTTATAAGCTGCAGGTAGAAAACAAAAAATTCCTCCTACATTCATTATAGAACGCTGAGTAGTAGAAAACCCTATTTATAAAAGCTCCCAGCAATGCTGAGCCAAAGCTACCAAAAATTTAAAAAGGGAAACAGACTCCAAGGACCAAAAGAGAATATGGAGAAGAAAGTTTCCCTTAATTAATCAGAAAACTACAGCCAAAAAAATTTCCCTTAATTAATCAGAAGACTACAGAAAAATTAGCCACACTAGCTAAGATTCTGAGACTAGAGGGTACAAAAACGTGTTTCGAACATTTCAAGACCCTTACAAGCAGGTGTGAATGAGCAGCAAAGAAGCATAGTTGCCCCAATAGCGACTCAAGTTCAAATCTCACTCTGCAAACCTCTAGGTATGCTGCCAGTAAAGGCCAGGGTACCACTAGGCTGTTCAACCCTTGGTCTTTACCAGATGCTCCAAAGAGAAGTGAGAAATAACATGATTTATCAATTTCTTTTAAAATTTGAGATAATGTTTACTTGTCAAAGTCAGTTCAATGATTAAAATAATATAATTTGAAAAACTAGGCACTTAAACTTTAGTAAATCATGAGTACCTAACCACACCCTAGGGTAGTTGGGCATCCATTGTGTTTATATGAAACGCTTAAAGGGATAAATTTTCACAATCCACAGGAATCATATATATTTACATGAGATCTAAATAGAGCACACAAGTAAACAAAATAGAACGAGAGATTAACACAAGCAAATTAATCATGAGCCAAATACAGTAGCTCGGCTATCTCATATTAAAATCATCTGAAAAGCCTCGAGGTGTAATCAATCGTGAGCCACTTATCGTATCAACCTGAAAGATGTACGATAGATACTTCCAAACCCTTATCATTACTTCATTGAAAAACGACCTTCAACCTAAAAAAAATCTACGCAACAACAAATATTTCTGTGTAAATTGCAAACAGGAAGCATTAAGGGTTAACACTGATTTTCCTTGGCGGCTGCAAGGGAATCCAGATATCTGAATAGCCCAAATGGGTGCAAAAGAATATGAAGAAGAAAGATTCCCTTAATTAATCAGTAAACTACAGGAAAATTAGCCACACTCGCTAAGATTCTGACAATAGACGGTACAAAAACTTGCTTCGATCATTTAAAGACCCTTACAAGCAAGTGTGAATGAGTAGCGAAGCATGCTTGCCTCAATGGTCACTCAGGTTCAAATCTCACTCTGGGGAACTCTAGGTGTGCTGCCAGAAAAGGCCAGGGTACTGCTAGGCTCTTCCACCCTAGTCTTTTCCAGATGCTCAAAAGAGAAGTGAGAAACAACATGATTTATCAATTTCTTTTAAATTTTGAGATAATGTTTTAGAGAAAGTGCAATCTTGTGAAATTTCTTCCAACAATGTCAAACCCATTTGGCCTGATCATTAAAAAAATGGCCACCATGAATTTTCAGTTCAATGATAAAAATTTGAAAAACTAGGCACTTAAACTTTAAATCATATGTGTACCTAACCGCACCCTAGGGTAGTTGGGCATCCATTGTGTTTATGTGAAAATGCTGTAAGGGTTAAAGTGTCACAAATCCACAGGAAGCATATATATTTACATGAGATCTGAATAGAGTATACAAGTAAACCAAATAGTACAAGAGATTAACACAAGCAAATTAATAATGAGCCAAATACAGTAGCTTGGCTATCTCATATTAGAATCATCTGAAAAGCCTTTGAAGTGTAATCAATCATGAGCCACTTATCATATCAACCTGAAAGATGTATGATAAACACCTCCAAACCCTTATCATTACCTCATTGAAAAGGGACCTACAACCTAAAAAATATCTACACAACAACAAATTATATTTCTGTGTAAATTGCAAACAAGAAGCGTTAAGAGTTAGAAACTGTGATTTTCCTTGGCAGTTTCGAGGGAATCCAGATCTCTGAATAGCCCAAATGGGTGCCAAAGAATATGGAGAAGAAAGTTTCCCTTAATTAATCAGTAGACTACACGAAAATTGGCCACACTAGCTAAGACTCTGAGAATAGAGGGTACAAAAACTTGCTTCGAACATTTAAAGATTCTTACAAGCAGGTGTGAATGAGCAGCAAAGAAGCATACTTGCCCCAGTGGCGACTCAGGTTCAAATCTCACTCTGCAAACCTCTAGGTGTGCAGCCACTAAAGGTCAGGGTACCACTAGGCTGTTCAACCCTTGGTCTTTACCAGATGCTCGAAAGAGAAGTGAAAAAAAACATGATTTATCAATTTCTTTCAAAATTTGAGATAATGTTTTAGAGAAAATGCAGTCTTGTGAAACTTCTTCCAACAATGTCAGATCCAATTGGACTTTAACCGTTAAAAAAATGGCCACTGTGAATTTTCAGTTCAATGATTAAAATTTGAAAAACTAGGCACTTAAACTTTAATAAATCATATGTGTACCTAACCGCACCCTAGGGTAGTTGGGAATCCATTGTCTTTATATGAAAACGCTAAAAGGGTTAAATTTTCACAATCCACAAGAAGCATATATATTTACATGAGATCTAAATAGAGTATAAAAGTAAACCAAATAGAATGAGAGATTAACACAAGCAAATTAATCATGAGCCAAATACTGTAGCTCGGCTATCCCATATTAAAATCATCTGAAAAGCCTTGAAGTGTAATCAATCATGAGCCACTTATCATATCAACCTGTAAGATGTACGATAGACACCTCCAAACCCTTATCATTTACCTCATTGAAAAAAGACCTTCAACCTAAAAAAAATCTACACAACAACAATGTATATTTCTATGTAAATTGCAAACAGGAATCGTTGAGGGTTAGACACTGTGATTTTCCTTGGCGGTTTCGAGGGAATCCAGATCTCTAAATAGCCCAAATGGGTGTTGTGACGTTAGGCTATTTAGACACTCTGGATTCACTCAAAACCATGACAGACAAAATTATTACCTTTTTTTGTGCAAGGCTTTAGTATCAGATTTGGTACGCCGCTGCCTCTTACAGATTTGGTAAGCCGCCGCCTCTTGCATCTTAGCAGAGTTTGTGGACGAAGGCCAAGACAGCCCTATTAGGGTAACGCACGCTTTTTATGGAAAGGCATGGATGCCTCTTTAATGGATGGATACAATAAGTGTTTTTTTTAACATATATATAGATATATGGGCTGTTTAATTAGCTCTCTAAAAATTTTAAATTTTTTTGATGTTAATTTTTATTAGCTGATAAGCTCTTTATTGTGGGCTTTGCCCCACCGGAATTGTCTCACACCTCAGAGAAATTGTCCCACGGCGCTGAAAAAAATTACTAAAGAATTCTGACGGTCAATTCCTTAGTCAGACGCCTCCAAGACTGCACTTCACATGCACCACCATTGTGCTATGTGGATATCCATGCAAAAAAAAACTGCAGTTAAAGCACCGGCACTGTGGTAGCCTCACCGCCATTGTGCTCTTTAAAAGCTTTCGTTCCATTGCGCTTTTGTACAAGCTTTCGTTTATGTGAATGGATTGAAGCAGCAACCAAAGGAATTTTTCTCTTGCATATTTTGCTCCTTTTTGGTCATCAGGTTCACACCAAACACAATTTGTGCAGTATCAAGGACGATTGGAAGACTGTAGTAGGCGTTATTAGAGAAGGAGAGCACATTAGGGTTGTCTGCTTGAGAGAGGTTAGTCAATGCTCTTTCCTTAATTTGTGATTGATGATATTGCCTCTTTAGTCTTTATTTTTTCGGTTTCCTTCTCTTCAAGTATTCTTGCCTGGAAATTTCTCTTTGGGCGGCAAAAGAAGAATTCTTCTCTTCTTGGTTTGAATTTATTTTCAGCTTTTTTCATTAAGTGACCCATGCAATACCCTTTCTGGCTGATGCACTTTATTGGGGCAGAATTCGGTTTCATGAATATGCAAAGAAGATGCCGGAAACACCTAATCAAATTCCCTCATCATGCAATGATTTATAAATTCATGCCTTTTTAAATAAGACGAGGAAGTTATCCAATACCCATTGCCTGATTACAGTATATTAGATAATACCCATTCTCTACTTGTGTTATGCAATATCCAATTTAATCAAAAGCTTTTCAGGCCTCTTTTTATTGTTATTATTCTCCTTCAACTAATATTTATACCTTATTGATCTGACACGAAATAGCTAAGTTTGGAATAGAGTAGCAAACAATAGATGCGAGGTTAGTGAATGCTCTTTCCTTAATTTGTGATTGACGTGTTGCCTATTTAGTCTTTATTTTTTCAGTTTCCTTCTCTTCAAGTATTCTTGCCTGGAAATTTCTCTTTGGGCGACAAAAGAAGAATTCTTCTCTTCTTGGTTTGAATTTATTTTGAGCTTTTTTCATTAAGTGACCCATACAATACCCTTTCTGGTTGATGCACTGTACTGGGGTGGAATTTTGTTTCATGAAAATGCAAAGATGCCAGAAACACCTAATCAAATTCCCTCGTCGTGCAGTGATGTATAAATTCATGCCTTTTTAAATAAGACGAGGAGTTATCCAATACCCATTGCCTAATTGCAATATATTAGATAATACCCATTCTCTACTTTTTGTCATGCAATATCCAATTTAATCAAAAGCTTTTCAGGTCTCTTCTTATTGTTATTATTCTCCTTCAACTGATATTTATACCTTATTGACTCAACCCAGAATAGCTAAGTTTGGAATAGAGTAGCAGATGATAGATAGCTTGTTTTAGAGTGAAAAAATAGAATGTAAAGTTTAAGAATTATGGATATAGGGAGTAGTGCGAACACTTCTTAACATTCCATGTGGTGGGTAAATACTTGTGGATATGAATCTTTAAGCACTTAAAGTTCATATCAAAACCCTCTTAGCAAAAGAGTTGCATAAAACTTTAGAAAATTGAATCGTACATATGCCTTTAACTAAAGGGTATTCTAACAATCTGCCTTTAACTAAAGGGTATTCTAACAATTTTCCTTTAACTAAATGCTTGTAAAAAGATAAAGAAACTTTTCATAGCATTCTTTACTAATTGACCCTGTTGGAACTAAATGCATGTTTTTCTAGCAAACATGTACATAACCCAACAAAAATGATGTTGCCATCTCCAAAAATTCAAATTGAAAAAATTCAACAAAATATACCGCAACTATCTAGCGAATAAGAAAATATAAATTGAAGAGAGTCCATTATGTGCTCCACTGTGATGGACCATGTGAAAAGAATCTTGTTTGATTCTATACTGTGAAAATTGTTACCTAATTTAGCTATCAGATCAATCAGGTAGAGCTGAGATAGTGTTTTGCAAAGTAAAGATAAAAGGTAAACATTGAATTCTGCTATTTTCCATTCATATGCATGAAAAGTTTTCAAATAGACTACATTACATTATGCAAATGTATATAGTAGAGAAGGGAGAGAACAAATGTTGCATAAAAGTTGTCTTCATTGATAATCATAAATGGTTGTCTTACACAAGCCGTGGGACTAACTATTTTAACGCAATAAAAGTAATAGACTATGCATTTATAGATACATGAAAATAAAAGTGCATATGGAAAGAAAGGGGATTCGTCACTATCTGAATGACGAATCCCAGTTGAGTTGAACTGTTGCATCTACTTCAACCCTCCTGCTTGTCCAACCTCCATAAGTTGTTTTCTTGTTGCTCCAAGGTTGCCCACATGAGTGAGAGAGAGTTTATTAGAGCTCAGGATCACCAATCTTACATGTGCAGTATCTACAAGCATATAGCCTAATCCTCATAAAGCATTGAAATAGTCTGCATCTCACAGAGGTCCAAGAAAACAAAAAGGTTATCATAAACATCTATCATATGCTCTATTTTATCTAATATGTTTGTTCATTGTGCAAATATAGGTGAAATTCTCATTGTTGAATTATCTATTTTTTATATTATAGCATGTGGAGTGAAATGGGCTCCCACAACGGTTGAGCCCAACATGTTTTCCCTCTGTTTTGAAGAGGGATGACAGTGGAAAAGCATCATATTTATCCAATTTAGCAAATATTCGTCACCTATGATAGTGAGTTGGTGAACATCATTGTCATAAATGACAAGTATTTGCTAAATTGGAAACACTGTAAGAAAAGACAGCCACCTTATTTATGAGAGGAGAGCAGTCACACCCAAGTGAGTTGCATAGTGCAAGTGTGATGAAAACCTTTGCTAGATCACACTGTCAAGAGTACTTAATAGTGTGGAACACACTAGAACAAACAGTATGTAAAAAGGAAAGGGCTTTCTCTTGATCAAATCAATGGAGGTTTGACATAAAAGAATGTGTGACAGCAACCAAGAGCACAAAATTACCTTGACAAATAGAAGAACAGTTCATGTTAAAGGTTCCATAGAGTAAAGAATGATGGGAGCTAAAGAGCTCTAGTAAGAGGGATGATCTTAAGGAAAATGCAGAGCTTAAATAAGTTGATGGTGATACTATTTCAAGACCTGAAGGAGAGATGGTGACAAATAGTTGAAAACCATGAAAAACCCCTGCAATATGACAATGAAGTCATTGATCACCTACATGTTCAAAGAATGTCATACACTGGTGACAGTAGCAATGCATGATAGTCAGTGCAAAGTGACATGAGGCTATGGCCTTTCAAGGAAACTTGCCTTTATTTTCAGCATCAAAGAACAAGGAGCAGTTTCTATGTTGGAGAGGCGGCCATTTCAAACCTTAAAAAAGGATAGTCAGAACTTCAAGTACCATGGACGAGGAATTTATATGAAAAATGATAGTCCTCAGGTTCTTGAAGAGAAAAGGTAGTGACAAAATAGATAAGTGGCAGTCCCCTTAAATCACAATTAAAAGTGACAGTCTAGATGATGAAAGGCCGACCACAGAGTAAATGAATGACAAAAGCATCGGGGCAGATTTAAAAGACAAATTTCTCAAACAAGGCATCAGATTGAGGAGGAGTAAAAACCCTCGAAAGCTCTTGAGAAGAAATCAAAAGAAATCATATAGAGTGCGCCAGATAAAAGGTAGACCATCATTTCCAGAAAATGTAGAGAATCCAAAGCCAATTGATGGCTTACAGAGAAATGCACAGAAGTAATGATGTTGATTATGTAGAAAAACCAGTACAATGACAAAGCCACGGTTATCTTTATGGGGCTAAAAAAAATAGGGCTTTTGGTTTTGCACGACCAAAGGAGGTTGACTTGGAGAAACACGTGTTCCTATCTTTGTGCAATAGTTGAGAAGCATATAAGCAAGCCTTTGAAGCTTTCTTAAGTTAGTTCTTTTTGGCCTTAGCAGAATTTTGTAGCTTTTGGAAGCTCTTCTCAAGCAAAAGTACAAATTGTGACTCATTTATAGGCATGTATTGTAGTATTTTACCTTTGAGATTCAATTAAGTGCAGTGATTTTGACCTTCTCAATGTTGTTTATTATGTGTAGCTGAATGATTGATGTATGTTTTTGTGATTTATGCTTGAATGCTTAAATGTATGTCTCATCTTTAACACCTCTAAACAGAAAAATGCATGGTGTGTGTAGGTTGTAGGTTGTGTCATAGCGTTAATCAGTAGTTAGTTGTGAGAATCTTCAATTTTCCTTCTAATTCTGCAAACACTAAATCCTTCTATGAAATATTAATACATGAACATGAGCAAGGTGCGAGTTGTGTCTTGAAACAAGTTGTCTTATTGAGCTCATTATGCATGTTATGTAGTAGTATATGTCACAAAAATTTGGCATTTCACCTTTTAAAGCATTAGGATAGTATTTTAAGTTTATGTTATTCCTTTTACCCTTTCCTCTACAAGTCAATAGAGTAATTTAGGTGAAGTACCTTAGGAGCTAGCCTTCTCTGGAGGTCCATTCCAAGTTTAAGTAACCCATAGCCTAGGAATGTTCCAATGTTTCTCCAAAGTGTTAAGTTCTGCAACATAGCAAGGGTGCAACTTTGAGAGACAACAAAAATGTTTAGATGCCTCTAAATTATGTCCACCATTGTGGGGCATGAAAGTTCCAACACATGTTCAAGCAAAGTTAGGTTAAGTAAAGAAAACTCATAGTTAATTGTTATTCCAATGGTCTAAGGCTTGCAATTTTTGTGTTATGATAAAGGCTTGCTTTTATTAGCAGAAGCACTTCTTGTTTGATGCTTGATAGAATTTGGGTGTTGTTCTTGAATTTCTTATAATAGGAAAGTTTATTTTAAATTAATAGGTTTTATTTGGATAGTTAATAGGTATTTCCATTATTTGTTTTATTTTTGATAGGACGATGTTGATTTCCAAACAAGCTTAGTTTTATCAAGTGTAATGTTGGCAAGCCCTACCTAAGGTGAGATAGGAGGAAGTAGATTTATTTAGGCCTACACATGTTATTCATCTTTTTAAAAAAATCACGATAAGTTCATTTTTATGTATGCATTTGTTGAGCCATATTTTCTTCATTGCTTTTGAATGCTTGTAGACTAAATTGGCATACTTATTTGTCTTTGACATCATTAATCAAAGTTATTTGTGTGTGCTCATTATTTGTATAAATTAAAGCAATACACACAAACCTTCCAATCATAGTTTTCATCAGTGTTGGCCTTTCGACCTACAAGTATGCTAAATGAACACATTTTTATGACTTTTGAAGTATTCTACTTATAGTATTGCAATAACTCTCTTTCTTGTGAGTACTTTCACATACCCAACGTCAAACTAGAGGGCACTGTCTGGTTGTTTATGAGGATATGATCAACAATATCTAGAATTATACAATATAGTATGGGTTTATATAGAATTTAAAAAAATTCAATCTTGTTTAAGAAATTAAAATGAATTTATTTATTAGTATAGATATTTTAAATACATTTATCTAAAAAATGTTGAAAAATATCACTTTTGAGCTATTTTATTTACTAAATTATTTGATTCCTACAATTGAGTACTTTTTAAATTTGGTTTATGCAATGAGGTACTACTTATGCTTTGTGTAAACATTTGAGTACTCAATTGATAGGAAATATGAATCTTGTATCCATACTCGGCATACATGGATAGACAATTATGGTAGCCTCATTCCATGGGACCATTGCCTAAATATTATTCAAAAATAGGATGGGGAAAGAGTAGTTTGAGGCCTTGAAATGTTGCATGTATGAATAACAAATAGCAAAAGAGTTGCATAAAACTTTAGAAAATTGAATTGTACATATTCCTTTAACTAAAGGGTATTCTGACAATCTGCCTTTAACTAAATCCTTGTAAAAAGATAAATAAACTTTTCATAACATTCTTTACTAATTTACCCTGCTGGAACTAAATGCATGTTGAGGGCCATACCAATAGAGGTAATAAGATTGTTACATATCCTAATAAAAAGGAGATGTGTGGATCAGATCTATGGAATGCCATTTCTCACTCCCATGACATGACTATTGTCATATAATAGCACTATCTTCTTCGATGTATCTACAACTTTTTAAAGTCCTCTTCAAAGGTCATTGTCATATTCTCTTATACTAGCACCTTTTCCTTTGCTATGAATTTGATTGTCCATCTTAAAAGTTTATAACCTGCAGACTGTATTGTCTTTACCATATTAAAACTTTGTCATGGTACTGTCACCTGAGCTATCTTGATCTTTAACTGTCTAGCCTTCAAGTAGACCTACTACTTTGTGCTTTATCTTTGTAGCATAATCTCTGCTCCAATGCGGTGGCCATGCATATTTCCCTCTCTTATGCATAGGTCTGATATGCATATTTAATCAAAGAATAGGCACTAAAGTGCCCAATTTGAATATTGTCATTAGGATCTTTTCAAGTAATTGAAGTATGCTTGCCCTAGAATACATCAACAGTCATTGCCAATATTGGCACATAAAATTTCCTAGCATTTCCATGTTCTTTTCATCTTCATTGATGAGCTTGTCAGTGTTGCTCAGTTGATCTTCTAGTACTTCCAGTATCTTTCCATTCTCACTAATGAATGGTATCCCATGTTGACTTGACACAAACCCTATCCTCTACCTTAAATGGCTCAACAAATTCTACTTCTTCATCACTTTGCCCAAAAATGAATCAAGTAGAACCAAAACCAAAGGGTGGACCCTTAGCAAAAGGTAGAAATGTCTTTAAAGAATATTTCTAACATCTTGAGCATTCCAATACCTGATAAATGTAGCATTATGGAAAGGGACAACATTCTAGCTAACCAATAGGTCACTTTCGCTGGCTTGTTTGATGGTAAAGATCCTTTGATCATTCATTCTTTGAACTACATGACTTTCAATCATGTTCATTCTTTTGTTTGCAAAGCCATATGCATGCCTAGAACTTTCTCTGTCATTTGGAGAAGCAAGAAATGTTTTAGTCCAGATTCATATGCTGATTTGGTTTCAAAACTCAAAGCCCAAAGAATTTTTATGGATAATTTGATTGAAAGAAGATTCCACATCTTCCATCCGGTGAGACAAATGTGGAGCTCAAAAGGATGGTCTCAGCTCCGATACATGAAGGCCTTCCTGTTGAAAATGGAGGTAATTATGTAGCTTAATACTTTGTAAAACTATTATATTGTAGATCTAAATAAGTGTTCTTTGTTACAATTTCTTTATGAATGATTATCAATTTAATTCATTTTACCATTTGTAGAAGTAGATAGAAGATTGTAGAAGAATAAGACCAGAAGATAGAAGTTACACAACATATACTATGGAGAAATCCTTTCGGGAAAAAACTCCACCAAGAATCAATGTATTATTTAATCTTAGAATAAGATTACAATAATTCCAATCCTTGCTTGAGATGCTTCTTTTGCCTTCAACAATTCTTCTTCGCAACTTGCAATAAAATCTGATAAACTCTCTTCAACTTGCTGCAATAAATAGACAATAATGAGCCTTACAATTACAAAGCATAATGGTTATCTCACAAAACCCACTCCTATTCTTTGCAAGTAGAGTTCTATCGTGAAGAACAATGTCAAAACAAGTCCATCCATTTGGGTGTCCCAAATTGAAGTCATAACTCAACGTTGATTACAAAGATATCTTGTAAGCTTCTCCTCAAAGTTGGTGCCCAAGAACAGGCCCACTTAACTTAGCCTTATCAAATATCTTATCCTGCAAAAGTGTTAACTCCAAGATGCCAACTTGGGTGCCCAAGGTGGGTCCAAGTCAACTGAAGATAACTAAATATTCATGCAAATATCATGCATGATTGATCATCCCCACTTAACTGAATGTATCACCCAGGCCTAGAATTTGACGGTCACCCCTACCTGTCATATGGAAATTTTATGACAGTTTGGTCATTTAAATGCCTACAAAAAATTGTTTAATTTATGAATTTTTATATAAAATCTTTTATAAATGCAATATCTTGAAAAATCAGAAAACAATGATAATTATTAGTAATAAATATAAAAATTCGAAGTTTATATTAAAAACAAATCTTGCTAAATATATTAAAAGTTAAAAATAATTATATTCTATTTTGAAAAGATTCTAAATTAATATATATTTTTATAATAATATTATAAATCGCATATATTAATATAAAAAAAATGATAACTATTATAAAAATGTCAAAGTTTCTAAATTCATATTAGAAAGTATTCAAAAAAGTTATATTCTATTCTAAACTAATTTATCATTTTATAATAAAAATTATAAATTAATATATATTATAAATTAAAATACTATATTATATTTTGCTTATAATATTTTTTTACGGTTTAATAAAAATATAGCAAGTCAAACTATACAGTTTAATAAATTTTATAGTTGTAATATACGGTTTGAAATTGAAAAAACGGTCAAATAGACCATCAAATTCCAGGTATCACCTATTATCTGTCATGCAACTCAAGTCATTAGTCATGCATTCCAAGTCAACTGAAGTCAACTAGCATTCAATTGAAACTAACTACATGCAACTAAAGATAACTGAACCATAAATGAACTAAACTAAACTGAACTCCATGCATGTAAACATCAATCCCTAACTTCTAGGATCTTTACATGCATTACTGAAGTGTTGTCTTTTACTCCAAATAGTTAACTTAACTCAAGGTGAGTTCCACCTTCCATGTGAGTGCCCCGTGTGCTCCTATTTTGTAGGAGCTCTTCATGGGCATCCCCACATGTTCCTATCATTTAGAATTAATTACAAATGTCAACTTACATGTTCATTTCGTTCAAATTTAATCTCTTTCTAATCCTAGTGTTTGGGGAACACTTTTCAAGGACTTCAAAGATACATGAAATAATGTTTAGGATTGCAATTAAATGGCATCCTATTCCCAACATTCTCCCACTTGACATTATACATTATAATTATTCTAAACAAGGAATCATTATTATAAATCAAGTACAGGACTCAAGGCCAGTGGCCTTCCTGCACCAACTAATCAACCCATGCCAGCTTCAAATGCAACCTACATAATCATGAAACTCCAATCAAATGATTAATACTCAAAACCAAGAGAACTTATCAGTAGGAACTAGTTTCATAAGATAATCTGCAACATTAATTAAAGTGTCAACTTTCTCAATTAATACCTTCCCACTCTCAACCATTTCTCACACAAAGTGATATTGAACATCAACATGCTTAGTATGAGCATGATACATAGGATTTTTGGCTAAACACATAGCATCCTGACTATCACATTCAAGTTTAACTTACGGGTAAGTGCACCAAGATGGTCGCACTTTTGTGGCCAAACAAGAAAAAAAAATCCATAATGCGAACGCATTATAACGAGTTCGTGTTATAACGCATTCGCGTTATGGCTTTTTAAAAGCAAAAAAAAAGTGAATCCAAATATCATTTCTCATTTGGTTTTTTCTGTGTTTTAGCTCCACCCGCAGCCAAAAACCCTGTTTTACGCGCTCGCATTCTTGGAGAGGTGATTTATTCAAAATTCATCAACAACAATTGGATTTCTTCACAAATATGGTGCCACGACGACGAAGAGATGCAAGAGGTAAGTATTGTTTGGTATTTGTTTTGAATTTGTTAGTTTTAAATTGATTTTGTTTGTTTTAGTTTAGAAATGAATGTTTTTTTTTTAATTTATAGGAAATCCTCAACAAGAGGAGGAAAATCCTCAACCAAATTAGCCTCAACAAAATCAGCCTCAACAACAAAATCAACCTCCCCCACCATTCTCTCAATACCCTCCTGGCACTCAAGAAAATTTGAGGAGTGAAATTGAAAACAATAGAAAAGAAGTCGAGGATTTTATTAATAGGTTGAGTGATCAAAATTCTTCAACCACAGAAAGAATACATCTAGCAGATTCATTGAAGGATTTGTTAAAAAATGTAGATGCAATTACCCAACAAATATCTGGATGGCAAAATAGGAGGCAAACATCAAGGGCATATTATGCAGACAAATTATCATATAAACAAGTAAAAGATTTAAAGATTACTAAAGGCGATTTGTGCTCTCTATTCACTGACCCTAAAATAAATCAAAATCTCACCCTCAATGCAAAGAGGTTTCTTATTCATTGGTGCCACCACCAAGAGATTAGGAACCATTTTTATGACAGATGGTATATGGTCTTTGATTACCCACCAAGCAATAACTGTGAAGTCCCCCAATATTTTCTTAGGAAATTATACTATGAGTTTGTATTGAACCAAATCCCGAATTATTTTGATATGAGGGAGTTTCAGGGGAGAGGTGGGGGGTTAGCACAGGATAGGCCTGGTGCACAGCCGGATCCTACATGACAGGGGAGATGACCTCTTGCTAGGCCGCCTCATGAGCAGATTGTGATGCCTGCAGTTGCAAAGGAGAGTGTTGATGTAGAGACTTTGCAGGCAATCACATCCTTGACTCAGAGTGTCATCCACCACACTAGCCCCATTATACAACGCAATCCAGGGGAGTCCTCAGGTGGTGGCCTTTGAGGTGATGTGTGTTGATCTTGTGGAGCCACTTGTTTGTATGACCCTACCGGCCCTCAGGAGGGTGCTACATAGGATCCATATGCTTCTACGCAGCCTGATCCGTATGCATCTACGGGGATGGAGAGGGTGGCTGACATTCTGCATGATGCATATGGTATTGACAATCAGGTAAAATTCAACATGTTCATTGAATTTAGTTTATTAAATTTCGATTGTGAAATGCAAGATTAACTAATTTAGTTTTATTATTTTAATAAAATTGCAGGGTCACAGTGTTGACCCTGGGTACACCAAATTAATCTACTTATTTTTGGCAAGACACCTATCGGGGTATGTAAAGTTAGTAAACAATTATAAATTTATTACATGTGTAATAATAGCATTATTTTACTTAATGGTATTTTAATATGTGATTTTGATGTTGAACAGGGTGTTGTTGGAGGTTTCAAGGAAACACCTCTGAGTGCGAGTAGATTTGCTCAAACTTTCACTGAGGTAATATAGAATAAAGAGAACTTAAAGTTAATGAATTCTAAGTTTAATCTAGATTTGTGTATATATAGTCATAAAAGTATATGGGTTCACTAGGTTATTATTTGAAATCTTTTAAGAATGGTCCTACCATGATTGTTTGTCTTAAAATTCCTACACTAGCAAGCTATATAATAAAAATTTAACATGGAACTAACAAAGGTAGAGCTACATTCTACTCCATCCTATATAATTTTTGTGATGTCAACGTAATCCAAGAATAAGACTATGGATGTCCTACATGATGTCAATGTAACCAAAAATAAAACTTCTATCCCTCAATTTATCTATCACCTAAGATTCCTTCAATATCTCCTAGATGCTTGAGATGCTTAAGACTAGGTCAAAAATACCCTATATTCTCTTCATTTGTTGCATAGCTCATCAAGTTTCCTATATGTTCTCTAACTAATCATGATTGATGGAAAGAAGTTATAAGTACTCATTAAACTCTCAACTATTGGAGCCTCCTCAAACTTTCCCATAGGACGGAAAATGCTTAGAAATGATTATATTCCCTAATAGGGTGTGGGAGATCTTTTAGGAAAACATTTGACACTAATTTGATCCATTGAATTCTTCTTCATTCTTATATATTCCTCAAATATACCTTGTAATACCCTATCATACCTAAATCTACTACATTCATGTCCTAGCTAGCATGTAGGTGATATAGTATGGTTCATGAATTTTATGTCTTCTTTTTTCATTTTTCTATACAGTCCTCTTTTATCTCACTACTACGTCCTCACATAAAAAGAAAAGAAAAACATTACTTATTTTTCTCATCTAAGGCCCCTAAGGTTTTAAACCCCTTAGATGCAAGGATTCAAAGCACATCAACCATGTGGTACAAATGACTAAATCCCAAAGACGACCAGAGTAAATGAAAGAGTTTGGAAAGGTAAAGAGAGCTACACCGTGACTCGTGGAGAAACTTCAACTTTCAAAACAAAGCCAATTAGGTGGCATGACATGTGGATAAGGAATGCAACATTTGGTGGAAGAGGAAGAAAGATGACTAGAACTCTGGAGGCCCACCATAATCGGATTTTGATATTCAACCATGAGAGCGTAAGAGAGAGCTGATATCATGTATCAAAACATTAAGCATGCATTCTTCCAGCCAATGGATAAGGAGATGATTACTTTTCTTCATTTTCATTTGCATAACCATATCACGATGGGAACCATGAAGACCAAGGATGTCCAGCTTTATGTGGAGGTAATGGATGTGGTCCAAACTTTAGGAGGGGCAAGAAGGTCAATGTATGATATTGATGAATGATAGAAGAGGGGTTGGTCAGACAAACCAGGGGCACCTAGTCATGAGTAGGGACCTATAGGTTAGATTGGTGAAGCAAAAGCACCAAGGAGGTCTTACAAGGAAAGGCCTAGAGCAGGAATCAGTGATTGATTCCTCCAACCCCATAGAGAGCACACTAGGCAAAATGTGGAAGTATAGAATGAGTTTATGACTTAGATGTATGCCTTCAGGCATTTTTGTGGTTGGAATGATGTTTTCTAATCAGATTTTCCCTCATTGAACCTCTTGGGACACATAACTGATTTCCCTTAAACAATAACCCATTTTGCAAAGTATATTCAAAGTATTGGCTATGGAAATGGTTCTCAAAGTTAGAACATACCTTATAGGCCTCTAAAAAGTCTTCATCATCTCCATATAGATCCTTGAAACTCTCTATGCTAATGCTCTTGATCTGTATCTCTTGGACTGTCAAAAATCTCCTGCTCAATGCATCTACCACTTTGTTTAGCTATCCCTTCTTGTGCTTGATGGTGAAGGTAAAAGCTTGGATGTATTCCATCCATTTCAAATGCCTATTACTCAACTTCTCTTGAGTGTTGATAAAACTGAGTGCCTGATTGTCAGTAAAGACTACAAACTCCTTGGGTAGAAGATAATGCCTCCATTTCCTAAGTGATGAACCAAAGCATAAAGTTCTAAGTCATAGGTTGAATACTTCTTCTTTGCTTCATTGAGCTTCTCACTAAAGAAGGCTATAGGCCTTCCCTCTTGACTAAGCACTCCTCCTACTGCCACTCCACTTGCATCACATTCCACAGTGAACAATTGTCAAAGCTAGGTAATAAGAGAATTGGTTGAGTTGCCACCTCTTGTTTCAGTTTTTCAAACCCTTTCTCAGCTTCTTGAGTCCACACAAACTTAGTTTTTAAACCACCCTTGATTGTATCTAAGACTGGTGCACATATACCACTAAAATTCCTTATGAATTTCCTATAAAATTGAGCCAATCCATGGAAACTTCTTACCTCAGTCCCTGTGGTTGGTGTAGGCCAGTTTAGGATGGCTTCCACCTTGCTTGGATCCATCTTCAATGATCCTTTGGACACTACAAAACCCAAATAGACTAGCTCTTGCTTAAAGAATTCACACTTCTCTAGATTGATTGCCAACTTCTCTTCTTGCAACCTTCTAAGAACTTGCTCCACATGTTTCAAATGCTCTTCTGCTGTCTTGTTGTATATGAGGATGTCATCAAGGTACACTACCACAAATATCCCTATAAAGTCCTTAAGCACTTCATTCATGAGCCTCATGAATGTGCTAGGGGCATTGGAGAGACCAAATGGCATCACTCTCCACTCATATAACCCATCATTTGTCTTAAAAGCTATCTTCCACTCATCACCATCCTTAATTCTGATCTGATGATACCCACTCTTGATATCCAACTTGGTGAAGTACTCCAAGACAATCCATTAAGTCCTCAATTCTAGGAATAGGGAACCTATACCTAATTGTGATCCTATTTATTGCTCTAGAGTCAGTGCAAAGTCTCCACTTACCTCCTTTCTTGGATGCTAAGACCACTGGTACTGCACAAGGGCTAATACTCTTTTGAATCAAGCCTTGATACAACAACTCCTTCACTTGCCTAGCTACCTCAAGATTCTGATCTGGTGTAAGCTTGTATGCTGCTTTGTTAGGTAATGAAGCTCTAGGTATGAAGTCAATTCGATGACTTATAGCTCTCTTTGGAGGCAAAGTTGCAGGTGTACCATCACTGACAATATCCTTATACTTTTTCTAGCAGCTTTTGGACTGATTCTGGTATGATTGTCTTTTTAGTCTCTTCTTCATCTTTTGACTGCATTAAAACCACATATCCTTCACCTCCTTGATGTAGATTGTTAAGGAACTCCTCCCCACTACTCAACATGATGTTTGGTGCCTTTGACTGTCCCTCTTCTTCTTCTGACAGTGACTGCAACTTAAAAGTCTTCCCATCCTTCTTGAATGAGATTGTATTCTCTCTCCCATCATATATGGCACCTCTGTCATATTGCCATGGTCTGCCTAGTAGAAGATGGCATGCATCCATGGGTAATACATCGCAAATCAGCTTATCTTTGTATCCTCCAATGGAAAACTCCACTGTTACATGCTCATTTACTAAAACACTATGCCCTTTGTTTAGCCAAGTGACCTTGTAGGGGTTAGTATGAGGTGACTTCTCTAATTTCAATTTCATTACTGCCTCCTCTGATATGATATTGTCTGTTGAACCTGAATCTACTATGACCTTGCACACTTTTCCAAGTATCTTGCACCTTACTCTAAATAGAGCCCTCCTCTGTTTTGGTTCCTCTTTAACCGGTTGTTTGATCAAAACCCTGTTGAACATCAAATTCTCTCCTACCTCAGATTCAATATGACTAACCTCAGATGCCTTAGGACTCATGGTGTCCTCTTGTGCATAAGCCACTCTCTTTTCATTGCTTGATGAAGATGCTTTCTCCGGGCACCTATAAGCAGGATGACCTATTTGATTACAATGGTAACACTTCATGTTTGCAAATAAGAATTGCTCCTGCCTGCTCCTCTTCCTCTGTTTGAACCTCCTTGAGGTCCTCTACCCCTATTATATCCACCTCTTGTAGATGTTTCACCTCCATGCTCTGTGAGTTTTGACTCTCCTTGGTTTCTTTGGTCATTGCCTCTACCTTGGTAGCCACCACACTGTCCTCTTTGATCTCTTTGATCTCTCCTTTGCCTCTGCCCTTAGAAGTCCGATCTTGCTTCCTCTTACTCTCTCTCTTCAATATTTAATGCCAATTGATAACATTGGTGCACTATTTTGGGGCTTAAGAGAACCATCTCCTCTTGAATGTTCCACTTCAAACCGTTGAGATACTTTGCCACCTTGATACTTTCATCCTCTGTGACATTGGACCTCATGCAAAGTCTTTGAAACTCCTTAGTATAAGAACTCACATCCTGATCTCTTTGCCTCAAACTTGTCTCCTCTTATGCAACTCAATTTCATAGTCTTCTAAGTAGGTATGCTTCTTTCACCTTGGCAACCATTCCCTTCCAAGTAGAGATAGGTTGCTTGCCTTCCTTCTCCCTCTCTGCTGAATGAATTTCCACCAAGTTAGGTAGAACCTCTTAGTCTTGATTTAGCCACCTTTACCTTTGTGCTTAGTGACTCCATCACACTCAAAATGGTTTTCCATTCCCTCTATCCAATCCATAACTAAATCAACCTCCATCTTTCCACTAAACAATGGTACTCCTTCAAGTGTTTTTTCCACTCAAAGCCTTCAATGCTTTCAAGAAGGGATCCTCCTTCAATATAGGGTTAGGTTCAGGGATTCTATCCTCCTCTGCAACCTCTTCTTCTTTTGCTATTCTTCCATCAAACCGCATAACATTCAGTGCTTGCTCAATTTGGTCTAACTTCTCTCTCAATACCCTATTGTCTTCCTCTGTTTCTTCAACCCTCTTGGCCAACTCAGCATTTGTCACCATGATGCTAGAACCACTAGACTCTATCTCTGACATACAAGATCAATCCCAAATCTTTTGCTTGCTTTGATACCAATCTGATAGGGAGAGGGGTTGGAGGAATCAATCACTGATTCCTGCTCTAGGCCTTTCCTTGTAAGACCTCCTTGGTGCTTTGCTTCACCAATCTAACCTATAGGTCCTTACTCATGACTAGGTGCCCCTAGTTTGTCTGACCAACCCCTCTTCTACCACAAACTCCAACCACCAAGCCCACCTTGGTTCATTGCCACTCTTCCTTAGCCTTTACACTATACTAAAGACCAATCTTCCCAACACTCCATCAACTCTTGCAGGGGTAGGTGATAGTCTTTAAAAAGGTTTCAACCATCCCTCCAAAGGTGCTTGGAACAACCTCCAAGACTTCAAGTTCCCATCAGCTCTACCTAACTCTTTAGCTGGGTTTGAAAGGCTAGTAGCCTCTTGAGCCCCTATTAGGTCTCCTTCACCTACAAACAAGTTAGAACCTCAAAAATACTGCAAAAAGACTCTGCACTCTTTTCCAAGGTTCTTGGTTCACATGGACAACACTCAAAGATTCTTGAGGTCTCAGCCTTCCACTGTCCGTACAAAGCTCAAACATGAAATGGAGCAAAAACTAGGGTTTTAAGCCTTCCCTTGATAGTTAGCAAACTTCCAATTTGTTTACACACCAAATGGAAAAATGGAGCCTCCTCCTTCATGTAGTAACAAGGTAACACATGACCCTACCTCCTCCAAGAAGAAAATCCTCAATGGCTCAGCACCCCTGCAAGATTTGTGACCTGCACAATAAGTTTTTCCTAGCCGGACCTGCATTGGCTCGCCTAGGGCATCACTTTGCTAGAAAATCCTGCACTCAAACAAAACCTACCAACTAACATATGTACAAGCATGCTGTCTAGGCACTATTTCCAAAAGGCCGTACGGTTTGTACGGTGGAAAAGTGCTTTAGCACCCCATTTACTCAACACTGCCTGTTTCAGGCCAGCAAGCACAAAGAAACCAAAATATTTACAAAGAGACAAGAAAACAATTGAAAGAACTATCTAAAGGCTACAAAAAACTTGTACTGGATTTATTCTACATCCTACACACAACACAGAACCATATTTAATCCATTAGAGCCTTCTTTCAGACCAAAAAATAGAAAATTTCACTCAAAAAACTATTTTCCTTCAATTTCCAACAAAACAATCCATACAAACGTACTTTCAACCTTGCACAAAGGGAGAGGAAACCTTTAAATATGCTTTCCCAATAGTTATTTTTCCAATGGGCCCTTCTTGGCCGCTCAAACACAAAAGGAGCATGTTTTTGCAAAAATTGTCAATAATTGCAAAAACCTCCATTCCTAAACTTTGGACTAGAACCTTTTTGTTTCTCGCCCATGGTCAACATGCCCTTATTAGAAAACATCATTCCAACCACAAAAATTCATGAAGGCATACATCTAAGTCATAAACTCATTCTATACTTCCACATTTTTCCTAGTGTGCTCTCTATTGCTTGCTAGGTGCTCCCGCACCAATGAAATTAAGGAAGAACAACAAGAGAGGAACATGAAAAATAAAATCAATACATAGTTTCAAGGATTTTTCAAGCGAGTAAGAGAGCTATGGGAGCAACCTCATCTAAAATATTTTGAACTAGAGTTTTATATACCATTTAGAGAGCTTGGTTTTCATGGAGTTCCTTTCAAATCCTATGCTTTTATTATTCCTATGGTAAATTTTTTGGTAGAGTTTGTGGAATTACCTTTCTTAGTAATCACTATTAGTGAGATTGAGATTGTTAACCTTAAGAGAGTAGGACTTGGGAAAAAGGGATTTGATATGGCTATTGTTTTCAAATAATTCAAGCAAGATGTACTCCATATGTACGCCATTCCTCAATCTTCACTTGATGGCATCAAGGAATGGATGAACTCCATGGATATAAAGTATTATGAAAGTAGAATGAACTTGAATTGGCAACCAATTTGT
>VDFB02170421.1:0-17759 GCA_007258455.2 Sequoia sempervirens | reverse complement strand
TAATAAAGTGACTTTATTAATTTATCATTAAAGTATGTCACTTCTTAACCTTTTAATATAATTATTTAATATTACCCTTTTG
Source organism: Sequoia sempervirens (assembly GCA_007258455.2). Classification (NCBI taxonomy): domain Eukaryota; kingdom Viridiplantae; phylum Streptophyta; class Pinopsida; order Cupressales; family Cupressaceae; genus Sequoia; species Sequoia sempervirens. Next base: position 17,677 of record VDFB02170421.1, on the reverse strand, counting down.
ACTTTGCACTTTTTGCCTAGTAACATTAAATAATTAAAATAGTGATTATTCCTCAAGAGGGCTGGAAAACGGGGACATTATAGTCCTCCCTTCCTAGAGATTGCTTGCCCTCAAGCAATCTGCAACTACCAAACCATCTCGACTGTCACAGCGCCTGAAGCCAGAATGGAAAACCAACTGCACCTGTCCACCAACCACCCGGATCCCAAATGGTCCTACGACATGTGCTAATCCATAACCTCTATATGCAGCTGGCACCCAAGACGTTGTCAAACTCTAGATCCCATGGATAAATTGGAAGTCCCATTTGCTTAGCGATCATTTGCATCATTAACTCCATTTTGTAGTATCCCTAGCAAAATCTGACCTTGTTTTCACTTTCTAGTGCCTTGGGCATTTTGTCAAACACTTGATATGCAAGTTGATATATGCTGATATAAACTTCTGATTGCTTTGTTTTGGTTTTTGGCACTTGACAATCATGTTTAAATGCGTGGAATTGATAACTAATAAGTCTAACAATGTAGATGATGTGCAAATATGTTTTTGTAATTTCAAATCAAAATAAATGACTTAACTTCATGAAAATAATCACCTACAGCCAATTGGCATTTTGTCAAACAATTGGCATGCAAACTCTAAACCCTTTTATTTGCAAAATATAATTCTTAGTTCTAATTACAAGATTACTATGCAAATTTCTAAGTTCTCATAATGATATTCAACCAGGATGCAGCAATTGCCAAGACTCCCAAAATGATGTGATCCCACCTTGACATGAAGTTGATGGCAAAAGAGATGTGTATAAGGAAAATCGTGGTCTCCAATAGGCCGCCTAGATGACTGAAATATCAATCAGAATATATGCAAGCAAAACCGTCCTTAGAAGGAAAAATCGATATCTCCTCCAATCTGAAAAATAACCACCAATGCTAACCCTTAATCGAACTCTACAAAATCTGATAAACCTTGCTCCAATCGATTCCTCCTCAATGGTAATAATTTGGCCAAAGGCCACAAAATTATGCTGCAAATGAGAAGACTGATGTATCCTCTCCTAAACTAGCTAGGCTTGATATTTCACAAGTGAAACTAGGATCAGATAGGCTTGATATTTCACAAGCGAACCAAGTTTTCCAAGCATTCAGCTCACCAACGCAGAAATGAAGTAATCAACTCAACATGCCAAATGCTTAGCCCAAAGCTCCTTTTATACTTTTTCAGCCACATCTCCAAGAAGCTTCTAGAAATAAAGTATTATTTTATTCAAGTGACTTTATAATATAATAATTATTTGTCACTTTATTAAATTAATTAAAAATAAGGTCACCTTTTAATATTTAATTGTTTGATAACCTTATAAATAACTAATTTAATATTCTGGGGGATGACCCCGCAGTGCAATGGCAAGTTGCAAGCAGCAGATTCCCTACTGTCTTGAGTTTGAATCCCAGCAGTGGACGATGGGACGAACTATCACTAGCCAGAGAATGAAGGGAACGTTGGACGATGCACGGATGACGGAGAAATGCCTGTGCAAGGGTGGCAATGATTGGCGCACAGAGGAGTGGGATGGGTGGCGTGCGCTACTGCGAGGTCCGGGAGCTGGAGGGATCGATGGAGAGGTGGAGCTAGAAGGGGTGTTCAGTCAGAGGATTGGCACCAGGTTCTGCAGGGAGCTTGGCAGGAATGCAGGCAGGCGTGGCATACAAAAGGAATTGCATCGGGTCCTGCAAGGAGCTTGGCAAGAATGCAGGCAAGCGCAGTTGATGGAGGAATGACGTCGGGTCTTGCAGGGAGCTTGGCGGGAATGCAGGCAAGCGTAGGAATACAATGGCGGGGATGAGGTCCCCCGAATGTGGCCTCACTGGTTCATAGCTCTAGTCAAAAGTGACAGGTGTTGCCCCTTAGCAACGATTTACCAAGCAAAAAAACAAACTAATTTAATATTCCCCTTAATTTAATTAAAAATAATCAATTAGTCATCCTTATGAAATATCATTAATTTGGAAAACTTAATTAATTAATTTAATTAAATTATTCTACCTCCAAATTGGGGACATGACACATTCGTTGACTCTGTTCTTGAGCCCTCTATTCAGCTAAACGCTGCCCCTGAGCTACTGTGTCCAACAACTGTAGAAACCTTTCCTCACCTCGATCCCTTCTCTCTTCCATGTTCCCTATATTTTGTTCACCTGTAGCTCTGTGGTCTTCTGGCCCTATATTCAAGAATGCTTTGTTTCTCCAAGTGTTGTAATGATGTGTTAATGGTGGTATTTCATTCCCTGACATATCATGAACTATTCATGCTAGAACCCCCAACAGGATGGTAGGATATTTAGCTCTGATACCACTGTAGCGTCCCTTGCCTAATCTACCCTGAATTTTTCAATTCATGTTGTTTGACAATTTTATCAAACACTTCGCATGTAAATTGATTTCTAAATATGTGGGTATATACTTTGATTTTTGCTTAATGCCCTGATTAAACAATGACATAAGATAATAACATGCAATCCTAAATCTAAAGCACAATATTGGACTGAATTTATAATGAGTATTCAGAAATACAATCTCAACAATACATTTTGAATGTGATACGAGGCTGATTTCATAGTATACCCTGCCCAAAACTTCATTTCAAAAGGGTATCTACTCAGAAAACATTTATAAGACTGACTCCAACACCCCTCTAGTAATAACTAATGTTGCACAAGACAGGATTGATACACAATAGCAATCAGCAAATTAAAACATCAGATTTCTGACCTACACTGTTAATGGCTATCAAAGACCCTCGAATGTCTACATATAAAGTTTCTTGGACGCTTTGTAGATGATGACAGTGCTCAGCAAACAGATTTGTGGCCTTGAAATGAAGCATTTTACTTCCTGAGAATCGCGTCCCTCCTCTTGGCACACTTTACAAACAAAATCACCAACATTTTAGCTCCATATAATGCAGTATCAAGAGTAATAATATGAAGCTCAATCTTAAATTTGTCCTTTAGAAGCCCTCACAATAAAATGCAATAATAAATCAGCTATTGCATTATTTAGAAACCCTTATTGTAATAATAAATTAGCTGGCTCTACGAAAATTCACCGCCAGCAATTCACCGATGGAAAATTCACCGTCAACAATTCACCGCAGGAAAATTCACCAACACCACAATTCACCACCACAGAAAATTAACCGCCAGAAATTCATGCAATTAATTTTGCACGTGGTGAATTGTCATGGCAGTGAATTTTCCAGCGGTGAATTGTTGGCGGTGAATTTTCCATCGATGAATTGCTGGCGGTGAATTTTCCGTATGCCAAATCAGCTAGTGCAATAACTTAGAAACCCTTATTCAGAATTCCAATAATACATCAGCTATTGCAATTATTCAAACCCTTGCAATAATAAATCAGCTATTGAAATAATTCAGAAACATGCAATAATACATCAGCTATTGCATAAATTACTTAGCTTCTCAGACAAGCAGATTTGCAACTTCAACCTTCAGAATTATCTCTATTAAGCACCAATGTGTTTCCTAGCTGAAAACACCATTAAATCTCTTGACTGTATATTGCAACAATAAAGAGATTGTAAGCTAAGAGGGATTTCGTCCTCAAAGCCCCTTGAAAAGCCAGTCTCTCAATGAGACTGAAATTCATTAACAATTTTCTCTCCACCAAGCCCCCCTAGCCTCCTCAAATGAGCTCTCAACTCCCCTTTATAAAGAACTCCTTGATCTTCTAGAAAGACCCAAGAAGAGTGTTCAACAAGCTTTTAGAAGAAAATATTTAATATTCCTTGATGTGACCCCTTGATGTGACTCTCTAATACTTAAGTCACTTTTTGAAAATATATTAATAAAGTGACTTTATTAATTTATCATTAAAGTATGTCATTTCTTAACCTTTTAATATAATTATTTAATATTACCCTTTTGACTTTGCAATTTTTGCCTAGTAACATTAAATAATTAAAATAATGATTATTCCTCAAGAGGGTCGGAAAACGAGGACATTACAAGAAATAACTTCTAAATAATATCAAGTTGAATGAACCCTTGTAGAATCTGATATAAAATCAGAAATTAAATACTGTCCAAACTGTATAGACGACTCAATAGTCCCTTATTTCCTGCAATTTCCCAAAAGGCTTAAGTGGCAGATTTTATCTCATCAATCGATTCCCCTTTTAATATACTTGTGCACCTTATAAGCCTTTCCCAAAGGTTGTGGCTGAGCGTTGGGAAGGCTTTTAAGCCTTATTTGTATGCTATCGTCCCTTTTTAAATCTAATTGCTGCCATTTCACTATGGTACGTCAGCTTAGTTCTTTGAAAGGTATGGCTGTCCTTTGTAAAAAGGGTACGGCAAGATCTTTAATTTTAACAATAAAAAAAATCTGAATTATCTTACTTCAATATTTTGGATAATTTGCCTTATAAAAAATATCTCAATAACTTTTAATAGAAAATCCACCAAAACCTAAGATCTTGAATTTCAGTTCAAATCACCCATATATCTGAAAACTACTAACAATCTGAGAATTACCAGTTTTTCAACCAAATCATCGAAATTATCAAAAACAATAAGCACACCTGGAAATGATAATTCAACTCTATGCTGCAAATCTCCTCCTTCCCAAAGACTCAAAACAAAACACTACAAAATCAAATGGCACAAACATTCAACACAATGGTGAATTATGAATGAATCCACTTAATCAACTAGGTGATTTTTCGTCCACAAAAGTGATGGCCAAAAGGGTTTCCATCCTCTGGCTGAAGAATAAACCCAGTTCAATCTCCCAAATAATTAAGGGTTTGATAAAATATTCAAAATATCAAGAATGTCCTCTTATTTTTTCCTCCAAAAAGTGACTTTAGACTCCCTTTTAAATAATTAAATATAAGTTGTCTTTTAATTTTTGCTTTTTTGACAACTTAACATTTAGCTATTTAATTATTTTCCGCACATCCAGCCAAAGTTACAAAAAATAATAAAACGGACCAAATATGAATTCCGACCATGCCAAAATATTCTTAAGCTCTCAAGAAATCGAACCTTATCAAAATTGGTGATTTCCAAAAATAGCAAACTTCTCCAAGAAGTGTGGAAAGATCCCAAAACGTAGAAATTGCATCCGGAAACTACTGTTGTACTCAACTTGATTTTCTGAACTCACTACCACTATTAGAATTCCTTCCCGATAAAATTGGCATTATCATTGAATCTTGGAACTTTCCAAGAATGTTGGAATGGACTGAAAAGGGATATTATACTATGTTTTTATTGATGAATATATCATGTTTAACTTTGCATTAAAATAAAGAAAATAGTACAATATTCACAAAAAAGGGGTATTACACTATGTTTTTGTAAGCCTGTGGTTTTATATAACGAAACTTGTTATTTTTCTTGCAATCTAAAACACATCTCTGCTCTTGATTGTGGCTTTTATCAAAAAAAATATATATTTCACCCTCCCACACAGGTTTTTGTATCAAGTAAATATCTGCTCTTGATTGTGGCTTTTATCAAAAAAATATATATATTTCACACTCCCACACAGGTTTTTGTATCAAGTGCAATTTTTTTGTTTAGAATTTTCATTCTCTGCCCCAAGGCATACACAACAATACCATAAGACTATATGCTCTCTTTTCTTTTCTTTTTTAGAAAACCACTTCTTACATCCATGGGTAGAATGTTATTTTTGATATCCATTTGATCAAAAATCTAGATTTGATACTCTTGGCACATCAACCCATCATGGCTACAACGTTTGAATCCATAAAAATACTTGCTCTTCTTTCCTATGATGAATTTGTCCCTACAAAGATAGTGAAAATCAACAAAAACAACATACTAAAGACAAATAAGACAAGTTTCAAAATACACCTTTTGGCTTTGACAAAAGACTTAGAATTTGTCATCATATAAGAAAATTTGCATTGGTACAACAAAAATCCACTATAAATTAACCTTGAGACAAAATGAGGCTCCATATTTCATATACCATTTATCAAGTGATGCCATGGACCCAAAGAAAATTCTATCACTAACTTGAAATTCACAATATTGGGTGTCGACCGGGGGCTAAAGTGCAAGAGGAAGTAAACAATCAACATTTGCTAGTAAAACAATATTAAATGTTTATTGATGCACATTTATTAAAATAACAATGAATGAAACCCCTAGGGTATTCAAACCTTGGAAATACCATTCAAAGTGGGGCTTTCCTTCAACTCAAAAATGTTAGTGCTTGAATTGCTTGATAGCATTAATACAATAGTAAGCATAGGAGGTTGAGTGTCTTGGTTATCAAAAAAAAAAAAGACAAGAACGATGAATAGATAATGAGCAATTAAAGGGATTTTGTAATAAACAATAAACAAGGATAAGGGGGTGCTCAATGCCACTTCAATGCAATAAATAAATAAATAATAAAGGGAATGAAAATTTCCAAATACCAACTAGAACATTCAAGTCCAAATGGAAAAAAATGAAGGGGGGATGAGAGAGGAAATTGCATATAGGCTAGGTCATTATTATGCAATCCTAACATACATGGTTAATAAGAAGTTGGTAACCAAGTAATTAAGATTTTTTTTTGTTGCCTCTATGCAATCCACCATTATATTGATAACTACATTACCAGATTATTTTAGAGTTTGGAACCCTACACCCCCCACCCCCAATAAGTTCAATTATAGTTCTAATCCAAGGTCTTATTCTCCTTACAACCAAGATTTTCAAAATAGTTAGGTCCTTTATAGTTTCTAGGACAAACTAAATGAAGACTTCATTGGAAGTTTTATAAAACAAAAAAAAAATTATGTCCTAAAGTAACGCAGCCTATTTCTAATTCCCCTAACCTAATCTTACATCTAAACCTAAATTTCTTTATAATTTGTATATTTTCTATGCCCAAACATTTCCAAGACTATCATACCCAAAGTCCAAAAAAAATATGCATTCACTATACACATACATGTACCCTAACTCATTACCTAGTAACTTAGATCAACAATATTATCTTCTAATGAAGAGGCAATTTTAAATGTAGCAAAGCCTGCTCAATCTTATATCATGTTTTTGGGATATGTAAGTAAAAACCAATAATAAAAAGGCTCATGTTATACTAGGCCAACTTCTAGATAAAGAAATCCATAACTATCAAATTCTCATAACGCATCAAGGCTAAAAAAGAACCCTTCACATCTCCAAACAAATAGTAGTAGTATCTTGCATAAAGCCTTTTCATAAACTAGACACATGAAAACTAAGTGTTAAGTTATCAAGTATTCTAACTATAGTACCACTGTCGTATCAATATTTGTGTATTCAATATGAAGTCATATATGGATATTCCACAAATATGTAACCCCTAAACCAAATTTTTCATGTTATATGCATATCCAACATGTACACAGGTGTCAGATTCAAGCTAAATTTGAACAAGAACGGTAGTATTCAAGTGATATCCAATCAATTGTCTAGTATTTTGAGGAAATAATAATGATATTCAATCGCTAATTCTAGTATTTTACGAAATTGTAGCTATATGCAATCACTTTGTAATGTCCCTGTGCGCGGGTGATGTGCCCCGATGGCCACGTGTTCGTTGGGTTTGCGTAAGACCCCAAATTCTCCAGTAGTGGCCTAGGTGGTGAAAGATCCTCCCTGGTTGCCACCCTTAACACCCTAAGTAGCCGCCCTCACTACTAGGCCAATCTTTTGGTGTAGTGGTTGGGCCTTAGTGGTATCAGAGTCGAGGTCTCAAGGTTAAGACCCGCAAAGCGTGGTGGGCTGTAATGTCCCTGTACGCGGGTGATGTGCCCTGGTGGCCACGTGTCCGTTGGGTTTGCATAAGACCCCAGATTCTCCAACGATGGCCTCGGTGGTGAAAGATCCTCCCTAGTAGACACCCTTAACACCCTGGGTAGCCACCCTCACTACTAGGCCGGTCTTTTGGTGTAGTGGTTAGGCCTTAAGAATAAAACGCCCCAAAACAGATGTGGCCTTCTATACTTTAATACTGTGGTGGCTAGGAAATTCACAAAGGAATAGTAGAAGGGAATGAGTGTGGTCCAAGATGTCGGCTTATCACCAGGAGGCCAAAGAAATATGGCTTCTACTTTCATTCATTTGCCGTGATAACACATAACTCAAATATATGAATATATTCTCCCTCGAACTTTCCAAACACAACCATGACTCCTCACTTTTAGCTTGAATATAGTCTTAGAAGTGCAACAACAGGAGATATTGTTTTCTACCTTCGATATATGTTGGTGTAATTAATATTTAATTACACTTTACATAAGTTTACTTAGGCATTATTTAATTCTTAAGTTATAGGTTGTTATCCTTATCTTGCTGAGCTATCTTTTTGCGCAAGATAAGATTAGGTTTATACATCTTTGCTTTTATAAAGCAAATTATCTCTTGTAATTATTTGTACTTCGAATATATCAATTTGCACATCTTTATGCAATCTCTCTGCTTTTTTGTTTTTCTCTTTGTGGAAGGTTATTTTCTGGTTTGCATTTCAGATCTTGGTTTCTAACATGGTATCAGAGCCTCGATTTGCAGCCCCTTCTCAGCTTTTTTGGAGGAATACATTACAGAGCTCGTTCAGAGTCCCTCGAGGGTTTCTTTCCTTGAGCATATTTCTACAAGCGTCTTGGATGGGTTTGGGGTTTTCCATTGGATTCATATTGGAAAAAGTCAGAAATGGCTTTTATATCATTTATTTTGGTCACCGTTTGCGAGATCTGCGAGGGTTTCAAGCTTCGGTGATTTTTCTAATAGATCTTTTTAGCCTGATTTTCGAGGTTTTAAGACCGGACCGCTATTGGATTCGCGGTGCCCAAAAACCCCTATTTTCATATAAAGTTTGTCCAGTTTGGGCACAATTGTCTAGAGAGGCAAAAAAAAATTGCCAGGGAGGCCCCAGCTCGCTTCCCGAGGCACATTTTTCGAGAAAAATAAAAAAAAAAGTTTAAAAAAATAAAAAATTTGGGAGATTTTTGGCACCGCCCATTCTAATGGGTTCCGCCACCCGACAGCCGCCGGTGGCTCCCCCATGCAGCTCTGTCAATCTGTTCAACCAGCCCCCGAGGGCTTATATCATCAGCCGACAGTCATTTGGGCGACCAGAGCCCATGCGCCAACCCCTGCCAAGCTTCTGGCCCCAACCACAGTCACATGGGTGACCAGGGGCCTCGCCAAAGCCCCCGGGTCGCCAACCCCCTAGTCCGCCTAGGCGACCAAGGGCCGAACCTTTTTAGCCCTTGAGGGCTTATTGGAGACCTTATTGCGCAGTTTTGAGCAGTTTCACGGAAACGAGCATAACTTTCACATATGGCGTCGTTTTTTTGCAAACGAGATATCGTCGGAAAGTTGTTTCCGAGCTCTACGCAATTGTGCAGGTCTGGTTTTGCTTTTTTGATGCTTTTTTCAGCCTCGGAAGTCGCATGTTGCTGTTTTCACTCCGGGAGACATATCTTTTGACTCGCTTATCCATTTTTCGCCATTCTTGAGGCGTTGGAAAGCTGGTTCCGGCCTCTACACAGATCTGAGGTCTATTTTTATTTTTTGTTTATGCATGTTTATCTTTCTCTCCTTTTACAATCGTCAGGTTATTGTAATAAATGAACTGAGATAAAATTCCATCAGGGGGGTTTCTTGCATAATAATTTGATTAGAGTGTGCATGCACTTTGATCTCCATTTTGTTTTGATGGCAACTCGCATGAGTTTATCTGGTTTCTTAGTTTTTTTCAGCCTCTTTCTTGCTTAGCTGGACACATCTTTGGTTTGCATCGGTTCACACTTCACATTGGGAGTTTATGGTTCTTGATTTGCATTGGTTTAGATCTTTCTCAGTTTGAAGGCCATGTTTTTATGGTTAATGTTCCAGAATCTTGAAGGTACTCGTCTTATGGAGCAGTTTTAGTTTCAGTTTGGCATCGGCTTCGAGAGACACAGCTTCTAGATTTTGTCATCATTATGGGCTTCATTCATCCTTTCATCTACTATTGCTTACAGATTCCAGGGTTGATCCAGTATGTGAGTTTCCAGTGTTCCTTGGCATTGGGTCTGCTGTTGCATTTGTGATTCCGTTATGGTATTTTGCAAACAGAAGTATCTTTCCTTGCTTGCCGGATTTGGGGTTTCAATGTTCTTCCAGTGATTCTTTGCAGCAGTTCATCTCATTGAGGGGGGGTTTTCCCACTGGGTTTTCTCTCTCTTTGCATTTGTAAATGAGTACCTGATCAGGCCTTGTTGCCGGGACTCATATTAATTAATATTTGTAAATGAGTACCTGATCAGGCCTTGTTGTTGGGTTTTCTCTCTCTTTGCATAATAATTTGCTTATCCCTAAGTTGCACTTATAGGGGGGTGTTGGTGTAATTAATATTTAATTACACTTTACATAAGTTTACTTAGGCATTATTTAATTCCTAAGTTATAGGTTGTTATCCTTATCTTGCCGAGCTATCTTTTTGCTCAAGATAAGATTAGGTTTATGCATCTTTACTTTTATAAAGCAAATTATCTCTTGTAATTATTTGTACTTCGAATATATCAATTTGCACATCTTTATGCAATCTCTCTGCTTTTTTGTTTTTCTCTTTGTGGAAGGTTATTTTCTGGTTTGCATTTCAGATCTTGGTTTCTAACAATATATTCATATATTGTTATTTTTTTTCCAAACCCATGGTTCGGTGGAATCAAGAGACGAGTATTAACAAGGTAGCGATATAGTCTTTGAAGCTCCCAACTAAAAGTAATTATCAACTCTTCAATAAGATAAATGACCATTTGGGGCGGTGGGCCTAGCTCGATTGGCTAAAGCATCCTGTTGCAGGCACGAGGTCACGAGGTCTAGTCTCCTCACCATCCCCGTGGTACCGAGGGCATGTCGCACCAACGCCACTGGTCATGTGAAAAAAGTTTACCAGGCGCACTACAGTTTATGGGGGGACGGATACCCGACCGATTCCTGTAGTTCTAAAAAATAAAAAGATAAATGACCATTCAACAATGGGTAGCTCCTCTTAAGATGCAAAGACTCCTGATTCTGTTCTCTACGTATTCTCTTCTCCCTCCAATATGGCATAATGGTCTACTTATTCAACTACAACTTTCCCTTTAATATCAACTCTATCTGCACTGCTACAAAGTTCCAGATTTTAAGTGTATGAGAGTTGCTCGACCTAGCTTGGCATTGGCTCTTAAATCAACTCAAAATTAAAGGAGACTGACTCTTCAAATTCCACAAGACCAGAAAAATAACTTAAAAATTCAACAAACTAAATATCAAACTGAAATACGGGAATTTTTTTATAATAAATCAATCTTTATTAATATTCAAACTCCATCACAAAACTTCCAGCAATGAACTGGTAGAACAATTTATTCAATTCTGATTATGAAGCTTGTCTTCAAATAAAACCTCACAAATTTACACAATTAAACCTAGAACAGCCCCTGAAATAGTACTGTCAGCAATCATCCAAGGGGTATCTTCCAACACCAAAGATGATATCCCTTGTGAAGAACTCTTTCCCCACAAAGTTCTGGAGACTATCCAACTAGATACTTGTTCCAAAACCAAATCCAATCCAACACAGCTGCAAACTGCTCTCTTGAAATCTTTTATTCACATCCTCCTTGTAACTCCTGTGCCTTCTTGACTTATCCTTTTTTCTCCTTTTCCGCTTTTAATTTAATTCTTATTTCAAAAATCGAAAGTAACTTTATTTAATTTATTTAACTTTTCTAACTTAAGTTACTTTTGCTCCCCTTAAATAATTAATTTAAGTTGTCTATCTTAATTTAACCTTTTTCTGACAACATTAAATTAATTATTTATTTGCAATGCTGACTTATAAAATTTGGGGACATTACACACTTGTCTAGTATTGTATCTAGTCATCAATCCCTTATGTTTACTTGTAGCAAGTGCAAAACTCGATACTTCTTTTTGTCCAATACATTTTTTTGGGGATGAATATCTCATTTGTAATTAGAACAAAGCTTGGCTTCGAATAGAGACTAGAACAACTAAACAATTATTCCTTTCATTCAAAACACTGAAAGTCAATGTTATTATCCTATAAAGCAATGTTCCACAAGGATCTATCTCTGAGGGTTTTGGGTAACGTCCCAAACATCCCGAGAACTTGGGACCTTGGCAAGGATGTCCCCTTTTTTAAGCTCCAAACAGCCTGCTCCATTTGGTGCATAAAAATAAAAAGGCTAACTTTTTAAGGGAAAAAATACTAAAAAACCCTAAAAGTGGGGAGGATTGTTATAGCAAATGCACTACATTGTTTTACGATTTAAATTTTCACTACTTTGAGTTTGTTTAAGTTATTTTTATGGTTATCCCCAAATTTTGGTAAATACTTTGTCGTACCCTTGAAACCATGTCCCCCTATCTTAGGGACTTGGAGATACACCAATAACAAGTACCTATGGAAACCTAAAAGGTCTGAATAAACATCTTCCCTCTCTCTTCTATTGACATTGCTAACATGTTTAGCTCCTACATGGGTGTTCTTGTACTTTTAATCTTGTTATCCTCCAAGATTTGTTAAGGTAGATCAATTAGGGGCAACATGTCAAACACAAGTCACTCCTCTATTCACAAGGGTGGTACACTTTAACAACCTTTGAGCAATGTACAATGATGACTTTACAGATTTCATACATATTTGCACTAGAGAAAGATTTGATCATTTTAAACAGCTACAAAAAAATCACTGAAAAAGCATAATTGAAATCTTACAAAGAATAGCGATAGAGTTCCTTTGAGGATGTGCAGCTTGCATAAAATAACACTTCACCAAGAAGAGCATAGAGAATCATGGATGAACACAATCTTTAAACCAACCAACAAAAGCAATTTTAACTGGCAGAGATATATAGAAAATCTACAAAGGTCAAGTTGAATGAAACAAATCCTTCAAAGGCATAGAAACCTTCAAGGTGCTCTTTGAACTTTCCCAAAATGTTACTCTTTACAAAAATGAAACATCAAAAACTTAGCTCTCACGTTAGGGGTCCAAAAATAATTACAAATGAATCCCTTACTTTTATAACTTAAAGAGGTAATTATGAGGCATAACTAGCTCATTACAAACCTTTTAACCCCTTTACATCCAACGTAGTAACCCTAAAGGTGACTTATATGAACTTGTGTCACCTTTAAAACATGAGAGCCCAAAATCTTAAAGTGACTTAAGTGAACTCAAGTTAGATTTTTTTTAAAACATAAGATTGAGGTAGCATCCATCCACCCTCAACATGAAAACATAACAAACCTAGCATGTCACTCTTCATCAAGTTTCACAATGGTTTTAACCCTTCCTAATGGTGATAGCTTGGAAAAGAAAGCTCCCCACTTATCAACGACCTTTTCCATGGAAGCTCAATCAAGTAATTTGAATTCCTAAAGTGAAGGTTCTTCATTGTGGCAGCCCTCAGAATGAGAAGACAATGTTCAAATGATTGCTATTAGAATTTTCCATAAACAACAAATCTACCCAAGACCTAATGTCTATGAGTTAATCACAAAACTAGGAAAATTAATAAAAATATTCTATATTCATAATGAATCAAGGAGATGACATGTCGAAGAGATATGAGTTTAACTCTCAATCACCCAATCAACAGGTGAGATAACACAATCTGACTAAGACAAAGATAGCCTTGAGTAAATAGAGGTGACACCTAACTAACATCAATCAAGGATTGACAAGGCAACAATGGCCCTTGTGTACCTCAAATCAAGATGTACACATCATTATTAGCTACCTAGAAGAGAATAATTAAATATTCCTAATAGCCTAAGTAAACTTAATAACTAGGTACAATATTACACTTAGGATAAACACCATCCTAGGTGAAGTATAATATATACAACAACACCCTCTAATGAGTGTAATTTAGGAGAAAAATAGAAATTGGTCCTAACAACTAGGCCATGTTAGGTACCCATGAACAACTATACCCCCCAAAGAGGAGAGGGAGATAACACCTAACAAAGAGAGAAATGTGAAGAGAGAAACAAGGTAGCCCCCCAAATGTGATGTCTACTACATCAATGGTTGGTGCTCAACTCTAAATGCTAAAGAGGATTCATGCTCGCCCAACAAATATTTCTCTCCTTAGGAAGAAAGAAATTGAAAAGCGAATACAAAAGATCTTCCCATTTTAGAAAGGAATGTGGGAATAAAACAAAAAATGTATGTCTTCGGCAGTTGTCTGATGATCCCAATGTTGGCAATGAATGGTGCCATGATCCATTCAAGAGTCCCAAGCCTACTAAAGAGGATGACTTAAGACCATATATATAGAAACAGATGTGCAAGCAAAGCCAAAGAAGTAGTGAATGGATGTGGAATCTCAATGCATGTCATGCGGCTACACTACTTATCCCATGAGATGTCCTACTACAAGAAATCATTGGATGCCTTCAAAGAAGTGTCTCCAAACTCTATAGAAGCAACATGTGAAGGTGGAATCTCAAGGTAAGCCATGCAAATAAACTACTCATCCCACAATATGTGATACTATGAAGAATTATTGGAAGCTCTCAGTGAAGCAACTCAAAACTTTGTACTATTAGCAAGAGGTGGAATCATAGTGCATGTCATGTTACTATATTGCACACTCCACAAGATGTCCACATCAAATGCCTACGTATGGAGGTGTTTGAAACTCATTGCATGTCGAATGACTAGATTGCACAAACCATGAATTGCTCACGTCAGTGGTCTGAGTATGAACAATTATAGATGGGGTATCAAGTGGACCAATTGTTACATTCTCATGTGCAAGGTTCTCTAATCATCCAAATGCTCCTATTACAAGTGCTCATTCTAGCTCTTGAATATTTCTCAGTGCATATTACCTCTATTACCATGCAAACTCACTATTTTTTAACTATTTCTCCCTCATATCAAATAAAAATGTGCCACTTGTCATATATGAGCACATTTGGAATGCCATGCTTTTTGTTTTCTTGCTTAAATGTTCACAAGTATGCAGAAAACCCATTTCAATGTGGGAAGCAAAGGCTATGTAACTTGATTGAATTTAAATGCCTACCCACCAAGTAGGTTAAGTGAACAGGGAATTAAAATTAACATGAGCACACTTGAAATCACTTTATGACTTTGAATTAATGTTCATAAAATGACATTTGTATAAATCCACATGGACCCTACAGCTGATTATCTTACAATTTTGGCAATGAATATAATTGTTGTGATAGCATGGGATATGAAAGATTCCTAACCCAATCTGATCTGATTTTTCTGAGTTTGTCTTTTCAAGAGGACTTTGACCAACGAATAGGAGAGGTTTTTGTTTTGTTTGTTTTTGCGTTTTTTTCTGATTTTTTTGGTGTTTTTGAGTTTTATGGAAATAACATGACATATACAATTGCTGGAAATAGAAGATAACTGAAATATGCAATAGTTCCATTACTAAAATACTGTAATTACAAATATGGGCTAAATGCAACATATCCATTCATCCATAGACCTGGAAATGAACAATTACAATGCTGAAATAAGATTCTCAGGTCTGATATAATTCTGTAACAGCAACTTTGAACTCTCCCAACTCTGAATATGGCTCCACAATTCGATTCCAGGTGTGAGATGAGTTTTGCAACTGTTGTAGGTGAATTTTCAGCTCCAAAACTTCAAGAACTCCACTTGGCACCTAGGGTTTGAAGCTCAAATGCCCAACGGAGGTGTCACTGACTGTAAGACTCCTATAAGAAGGTAGAAATGCCCTCAAATAGGTCTGGTCTGCAATCTGATATGAATTTTTGCCCCTCAAAATGGGCTGATCTGCAATATTCTTCCCAAAAACTTGCTGCCAAACTAATAAAAAACCTTTTCAATGATGTTTTTACCCTCTAGAATGCTAGGGCTACGTCCAACACTCCCTTCTCCCAAGAGTTTTCGTTCCTGGAAGGCCAACTCTGCATGTAGAAACCCTCCTTGAGCTCCAACCTGCAAGTTGCTCTGAAAAATATAAACTTTGATATCTCAAATGGTAGCCTCCAACTCCATTTTATAACTTTTTACTATTCCCCAAAGAGGTCGCCCCTTTTTAGGGTTTTTAAACTTGGCACCATGAATACTTTTTAAGCCTTTTTAATAAAAATTGCTTGGTCTCCTTAAGCTAGAGTGTGGCTTTTCAATAAGCTCCCATTTTTTATCACTTAAGTTGTTTTTAAAAGCCTCAAGTTATGTCTCTAGGCATCATGGCACAAGGGGGTGAACTTTTCACTATTCATCCTTCTAATTCTTTGTTACTATTCACCCCTTTACTATTCCATTAGAGACAACTTTAATATTTCCAAATTAACCTTGGATTCATCCTCTGAACCCCAAATTGAAGGCTTGAAAAGCTCCCGGCAAGGCTCCACAACCCCGATTGGGTCCCCTAACCAAATTGTTGACCTACGGGAACCCTCATAGTAGGCCAACCTCTACCAATGTCTAAGTTGCCTAAGGAAGGGACATTACAAGATACTAGAAACCGAAATTCCAATTGCCCTAGAGTATTTCAATGGCTTGTAACTTGCTTTATTCAGATTAATATTGATTAACATAATTAATATTAATTATAACAATATCAAATTGGCTTGAAGCCAATGATGTATTATTTCATGCAATCATTAATGCATGAAGCAACACCATAATTTCATGAACTATAATTTTCTCCACAAAACCAGATTCATGATTTTAAAAGCCATATAGTCCTCACTTACATGTAACAATTCAACGTACAATTTGATTTAAAGGAACTTTTATATATTCCATGATAATTAATATATCAATTAAAATCATCAATATATCATTATGATCTTAATCTAGCTTGGTAATGGTTGCAACATCTGCATTGGTCCTACTTGAAACTCCTTGCATGCCAATGGGTTATATAAAAACATGAAATTTCTACAGTCCATAATATCACCTTGGCAAGATTTCTCTCTTCTCTGGCTATCTCATCCTAATGATAGATCATGGAGTATGATTTGAAACATTGATGATAAAAAAAATTACAAAGTCAAATCCAAAAATCTTGCCAAGCTAATGGGCTATATGTCAAAATGTACCTTCAACATCTAGTAACTCATCAAATCGGTATGAAAATGATTGAAGCAAGATGCATAGATATTATCACATTCAATGGTTCACTATGTGAAAGTGAAATATCCCACCCCAAGTGAGATATCTACTAACAAATTTCTTCCTTTCCGATTTGTTTGATTTTTCAAAGTCTTTGCTTGTTTTGATTGTTTGATGATATATTGCCATGTAATGCGAAGAAATACATACAAATGCAAGACGAAAGAAATACTGACGGTAAATGCTAGAATGATTCCAATCCAATTTATTATAGCTTGCAATTAGAATGTATCAAATTCAGTTCTTCATAAAATGCTTGGGAAATCATTAGACATCATACCTGGAAAGCCGAAGTAAGATTCTGGAAGTCTGATATAAAATAATCAGCATCGGCAACCCTCATTAATTCCAACGCCTATCACAAAAGATGCTTTCTCCATCTCAAACCCATGCTGATTGGAAACAATGATCAAGACGCCCCTATTGATGATGAATGGGTCCC
>VDFB02170420.1:0-13811 GCA_007258455.2 Sequoia sempervirens | reverse complement strand
GAAATGTTGAATGGGAGATAGTAGTTAGGTTAATCCTAGTCCGGTCTTTAACCCTAGTCTTAGTACAATTTCAATTTTTAGTTTTGAGTCGTAGGTTGTAATGTGATTCTGTTGGTTAAATCATTTTTAAAAAAAGGTAAATGTTGGTTATTTTTAAATGTTAATCATTGTGTTTTATTTATTGTTATTAATTAATATTTAAATATGATTGAAATTTATTTATTTAATAATTTAATACATTGGTTAGTTTAATTAGTTAAATAGTTGATCTTTAAAAGGATTTAACTATTTAATTAAATAAATAAATTAATTAGATTAAATTATTAAGTGCATAAATTATATTGTGTTTAAATAAATTAGAAAATAAAAATAAAATAATTTGCATGTAAATTAAATTGTATTTGGAAATTTATTTTAGTATTTAAATTAAATAAATAAGTTAATTGCATGTGATTTAAAAAAAATTAGAGTTTTAAAATTAAATAAATTAATTGAAATTACATGCAAATATATTGAATGGCAAAAACTGCCGAGAGGTGGAGAGGATATTTTCTCAACAACCTCTCGACATGTGTATGAGTGGCATAATTACTTTGGGTTGTTAAAAATTTTCACGGAGGATATTGAGGATCTCGGAAATTGTACGGGGTTATTCTATTGCCTCGGGGAAATTTTTCGGGGCACTGGCAAAAAAATATTTTTCTTCTCTGTGTGTAAAAATCCAAAATTTCTTAAGAATTGGTATTCCTCTCTGTTGGGGTTGTGATTCTGTGTGGAAGATTTTCTTGGTGGTTGGTTATGCTTTCTTGGATTTGAATATTTTCTGTGAAGCTTTTGGGAATTTCGTTCTACAGACAAGATCTTCTACAGTCAAATTTCTATTCACAAGAATACAGGTAATCCTCTAGTGAAATTATTTATCTGTTTTATTTATTTAAAAAAAATATATGTGGAGAAGAAATTTGACCATGATTCATATCTTTGAGAAAGTTATTTGCTGTATTTAGTTTGAGAGATTTTGAAAGGAAGAAAACTCTGTTTAAAAAAAAAATTAGTTTTCAAAATTAATAGAAAATTACAGTGAAATTTATTAAATCTCTGTATTTTGTTTCTGTTGAAATTATTTAGAATTTCTTTGTACAGAAATAAATTTTCCCAGAAATCTTTAGAAAATATTTTGTGAATATATATTGGTAAATTATAAGTTCTTTGATATTTATTTAAAAATAAAATATTTGTATACTGTTGATGAAATTAAAAAAAAACTTTGTTATGATATCATATTGAAATTCGCCGTACGGAATTTAATTCCGTCGACGAAATTCGTCAAACAAAAATTCGCATTTTAGAAAAAAAAAATGGATTTTAAAAAAAAATTTAGCAGAGGGTTTGGGAGGGCCGAAACCCTCCCTTACCCGCATGGGAGCCGCAGCCCCCATGGCTGCGAACAGCAGCCACCAGGGCTGCTGGACGCAGCCCTGGTGAGGGCTACTGGCCGCAGCCCTAAGGGCCGCGCCCTCCTCTGTGCGCATGTAGCGCGAGGGTTTTAACCCCAAACTGTTTATCATTAATCTTTTGCGAATTTTAAATAAAACTTAAGCATGATGTATGATTCGGATTTTTTTCATAATGTTTATTAATTCGATTATATATATATAATATAAAATACGAATTATTATTATTTAAATTGTTTTATAATATTTTGTATATATATATATATAATTATCAATTGTAATTTAAAATATAATATCATGTTTAATGATATGATTTAAAAATTAATTTATCAAATATCTAGAATTAGATATTTTGTTTAAATTTAGTTAGCTATTATAAAATAAATTGTTATTTTGGAATATAAGATTTAGGTTATGAAATTGGGTAAATTAGAGATTTGATATATTTGAAAATGCATAGAAAATGAATTAATTATTTGAAAGGTTAGTTTCTGGAAATTTTAATGTATGGTTTGGATTTAGTAGATCCAAAAGTAGATATTTGTTTTCTTGATTTGTCTTCATATGTATTTTTCTTTTGGGGCAAATTGGAACCTATATTGTGAAAGTCTTCCAGTTGTAGTTCTTTCTTGGGAAGTAAAATAAACTATGAATTCTTGTTTTTGAACAATCTAGGGTAGTGCACTGTATTTGTAAACGAAATTGAGACCTTTAATGTGGTGATTTTGGCAATTATATGTTGATCTTTTGTGCACTTTGTAAACCCTGATCTTGTAAACCTAGTAACCTTGTTATGTTAGGGGAGTGGCTAGTCGTAAGGGCCGACACACAAAGTGGTGTCAGGGTAACTTACGATTAGTTAAGTAAGTCAGTGAAAACTAAAGAACACAGTAGATAGATTTAAAACTTTTAACAAGATATGCATGCCTCGCTTATGACTCATAAGCTACTACTGTTATGAGTATAAGTTGAGAAGGCCTGGAATGGCAAATCAATGTCTCGTTTCCTTAAGGGACATTCGATTCCGCAACTGTATGTTAATGGGGCCGGGTTTCGTAAGAGGTTACCAGGGTAACCCAAGGATTGGGGGCCGGAACCTAGGAAGAAACACCAGGGTAACCATTGCATCGTTGTGATGACACTCCACCTAAAATAACAGTCAACCTTGAGTTTGTGTTTCAATCAATTGTCTCAAGAAAATCACAGAGCAGTAACCAACCAGCAATTGTGTATGTACTAAGTGTCAAGGTTAGTAGATTTGGTCTAGGTAGCCTTATTACTATCTCCTAGCACGGGGGGTGGACCTACGGGTACCACATGGTTGGGTGGAACGTGCACCTTACTCCGTTGGGTCCCCAGTTTGTTCGATGTATTGAGCGCTTCAAGGATGGAGAGCTCGCACATGGATTCCTTCTATTTCTTCATCATTGTATATTGTAAAACTTGAAATGTAAAAACATCCCTCAATTGTATAAGAGGTGATCATTTGTAAAATTGTAACTGCTATTTGAACTATCTCATCGGATGGATGAGCAATGTAATATCATATCAATGCAATGTATGGAAAAGAATTTGTAGTTTATTATATCTGGTATGAGAATTTAAATTATTTTGCAATGACTACTTTATGTTATGATTTAATTGGGAGCAATACGAAATACTTAAGTCGCTTATGGAGAACTTAAAGCAGTGTAACGTCGATTAACCTAAGAATGTATGCAACTTATTAACATAGAATTAATACTTTAAAAAAAAAATTATTTCACTTTTATATCACTTTTGCAACATTCTTAGGTCATTTAGATGGGGCATTACAGATACACATACAAATATATATACATAGACATATATATGTATAAACAGACCTCATTATATGCACAAAGAAGTGCACTCACATATACACATTTACATATTTATACATATATGCATACATGAACACACATAAGCATATATGAAGACATAGATATATGTGAGGACAAATTCATCACTAGATACATATATATGCATATGTTTAAGTACATACATACATACATACATACATGCATACATACATACACACACACACACACATACATACATACATACATACATACATACATACATACATACATACATATATACATACATACATACATACATACATACATATATATATATGCATACACACATATATATATATGTGTAAACATATAGAGGGGGAAAATGAAAATATATATGTTTGTACATACATATGTATATACCTATATAGATATGTAACTGTATATGTGTAGAGTTATATATATATGCACATGAACATACATGCACACACCTATAAAGACAACCAAAGAGGGAAGATAAATTAAAAACTAGAGCACATCAATGTAAATCATCAAAATTGGAAATGATTTGTTTGTTGTTTTGAACATCATAGAAATAACCCCTCACAAGTGATAGTTTTCATATTGACTGGTTTTCCTGAGCAAGTGAAAAAACAATGCAAAACAACAAAACTTACAAATCACTTGTTTTTGGCTTTGAATACGAAATGTATATGATGAGGTAAAAATAACCTCATCAATATAATGGACTCAATACTTAACCTTACACATTTCATTCAACCTCACCCTTCCAATTAATTATCTTTAGGATAAGTAATTGCTTTCTTTTTGTGAATAAGCATACAATCTTTATTTCTTTAAATTGGTCAAAATAAGCTAATTTGTGATGACTTAATGGTTTAGTTTTTGAGTATTCCATAGGTCAACTTCCACCATCGGTTACCATTCTAGTCAAAGAGGGTTTAACACAGATTTCAACCCTATTGAAGACAAGTGAATGGGTGTCAGAACTTTAGGAGCATACATTATGGATTGAGTTTTTATAGTTTTTATTATTTTCAGTTCTAAAGACTTTATGGCTCGTGTCGAGCCTCTTTAATATTTCACGTAATGGGATTTAAAGTCTATTATTTTTTGATAATCAGTTGAAGACTTTATCAACTAAAAATTAGGATTTTGTTAGCTGCTTTCATATAAATAACTGTTGAAAACAATGATATAGGAGAATATCGTTATGCTGCCAAACTAAGTTTTCTAAGATATACTTTTCATATGAATAAAATGAGTTTTTCCTTCCACTTTTGGGGTTACTAAATAATGTGAATGGAGTTCTTTGAATAAATTAATTTTGAGTTACTAGTGCATGTGATCTAAGATAGGTGTAGAAGCACTTGAGAGCTGGCCACTCAAGGGTTATAGATTAGATAGATAAGTATTTTACTTCTAATTTTGTACTTTCTTTTAGTAGATAATAATTGAAATTTATTTTCGTATGTGTAATTTTGTCAAGATCAATCCTACAGATGTTGTAGCTAAGTCCAGACGTAGTCTTTGAATTTAGTGTTTGAAGTTCCAGAGCACCTTATTTTAGTTGTTTAGATTATTAAATTGTTTTCTTCTAGATGTTTTAGATTGTTATCTTTTGATTAGCTCAATGTTTCCTATTTTCTTTACAAGCTTTACTTCTTTAGCAATCTATACATTTCTCAGTTTAATAATTTCCATGCTTTCTAGTTTAGTGGTTATGCTTTTCAGATTCATAGTTTTCTACTTTCTAGTTTAGTTATTTCAAGCTTTCTAGATAAATGATTTCCTACTTTCTAAGCTTAGTAGCTTCTTAGTTTATATTTTTATTTAGTTGTTCATTATTTAGGAAACCTAAGGGAGATATTCGAGATGTATTCTATTGCATATAACCTTTAGACAATACCCTGTTGATATATTAATGTGTTTATCAACTAAAGTGTTAGGACCTAATAACAACTTATCACTTTTTGGCACCATTGCCAGGGAAGCCTTCTTTTTCTAGTGTTAGTAGGAGATACCTTGAATGCCTCTTTCAGGAAAAAAAATAGACCTTTGGCATCTTTTATGCATGGTCATGAAATGAGCCCCCCACAGAAGATTCATACCAAACCTACCCCAATCATTGTACCAACAAGTAGGGAGGAAGGAAACTCAGATCAATAACTTACTGAGGAATTGACTAAATAGGGTCAACATGAAACCTTCCCACATACCCTAGAAAGAGAACACATAGTTGTAGAGGAGTGTATTCCTTTAAAAACTCTAGAACCTCACCCAACTAAGTGAATTTTGGAAGAGGATCACATTCTCTTCAACATCATGGGTGACCGTAGAAATGCCGCTAACAACAACAATAACCCTCCACCACCACACACATTCACTTATCCTATTGCTATTGACGTAGATGATGATACGAAAATGAAAAATATTTCACCAGCCTTCTTGCCAACCTTTCAAGGATTGTCTACTGAGGACCTTGATCAGTTTCTATTTGAGTTTAAAGTCTTTTGTTAGACATATGACTACAAGAATGATAATAAAAAACTAAAGATTTTCCTCTCCACTTTGAAAGACTCAGCCATGCGCTGGTTTATGGGATTAACTTCTCAGTTGATAAGCTTTTGGGATGAAATGGAGTTTTCCTTTTTAGAGAAATACAAAAGTTACTATAGGGTTAGAAATAGGAAAGAAGAATTGTTCAAAATAAGGAAAAATGAGGATGAAAGCCTAGAGGATTACCTAGATAGGTTTATCTTCTTATCTAAATGCTATGGTATAGAAGTCTTGATATTCTAAATACCCTATTCCTCAAAGGTCTTGATGATGAAGCTCAAAGGAGCTTGGATTTAAGGGGAAAAGGAGACGTGTCCCAACTGGGGTTGGACGATATTATGGAATTTTGTCAGAATTTCTCTTATACTCGAGGAGGTATCCGAGAGTCCACCCTCTTTAAAGGTTCCAATAAAATAGTCAAACTACATGAAGAGCTAGCCAACTTCAAGACTGGCATTCTTGTTCAGTTAAACACCATGTTAGACGACATACAAGCTAAAATGTGAAATCCTAAGATTTTGTCCATTCACTATCCCAAGTGCTGAAAAAAACTCTAAGGGAATGTCCTTTAGACAAAGTTGAAAGAATTGATGTCTATCAAGTGTGTGACAAGAATCACCCCACCAATCAGTGTGAGATTTTGAATACCATTAATAATTCCAAGAAAATAATACCCCCAGTTGAGGAAGAAATAAATGTTATGAATCAAAGAACTTGAGGAAATTTTTCCTATGGCTAGAATTCAAACCCTAACAGGAGACCTCAACCCAATTGGAACAATAATCAATGGAAAACACCCTGGCCTCAAGCACCACCTCCAATACCACCTAATTGGGGAACTTATCCTTGGGGACCACTTGAATGGGAAAATCAATCTTGGGGTAATCCTTAGTGGCCCAACCAACCTCAATAGTAGTTGTATCCTTAGAATTCCATTCCTATATGGAATCAACCTTAGCATTAGTTTTATACTGGTCCCATAAGGATGCCTACTCAACAAAAAAATATTTTACCACCCCCTAGAATACTCAAAAAAATAAACAAGTTAACCAGCCACCACTTCCGACACAACCCATTCTGAATCCAAAGAATAATCACCCAAATACTTTGATGTATTCTACCGAACAGGACAATATCACTGGAATTAATGCAATACACCGTGGAAAATTGCAATTGAGGTCTAGAAAAACATTTTCACAACCGAATATTGAAGAATTTCTAGATGAACCTATTAAGAAGTATGCTAAGAAAACCACAAGAATGCCCACATCTGTAGAACAAGCCCCAAAAGCCACTCAACACAAGCTCGACTTGCCATCTTTAGTTGGAGATTTTGACCTACCTCAGGAGGAAGGGGGTCAGTCTCCAACTAAACTTTCAAAGGATTCCACTCCTAAGGAAAATATCAAAGCACCTCTTCTAGAGTGTTTTAAACCAATTACTATGAAAGATACTCCAGAAATGACCACATCTACCAAAACTGCATTGATACAAGAAATTAAATAGTTGCAAATTGAAGTTCCTTTGCTACAAGTGATTAAGGAGATTCTTGAGTTAAACTAGCTAATTAAACAGTTGTGTATCAAAACTCCAGGGAGGAAACCCAAATGAAGAAAGACTATCCACATAAATGGTTAGCTAGTTGATTTGTTGGCTAGGATGACCATTGCTCTAAAATATGATGATCTAGGTAGTCCACTTATAACAATAACAATTAATGAGGTAGAAATACCTAATGCTTTGGTGGACCTTGGAGCAACCATTAACATAATGATTGTTGATGTTCAATGGAAAAGCTGGGACTTATTGATTTATGTCCCACAACTATAGCCTTGCAAATGGAAAATCAATCCATACCTATTCCTAAGGGCATCATTGAAAATGTTCTTGTTAAGGTGGATGGATGGGAATATCCAATATATTTTCAAATAATTGAGTCCCTTACACCTAAAGAAAGTTATCTAATAATTCTCAAATGACCATGGTTGGCTACTGTTGCAGCCAAAATTGACTATAGAGAGGGAGGAATGACGATTTCTCATGGACCTAATAGCAAAAAATTGTTTTTGTATCCTTTTTCCAATCCTACCGAATACAATAAAGTATGGGTTGATGAATCAGGAAGTCCCAACGAATAGGAAAATTTGGCTTCACTGGCCATGGTAGTCATCAAACAACATGGTGCAAAATTAGAGGATGAATTGGAAAAGAATGTGGAAAATATTACTATGGATTCAAGTGGTAAGGAGATAATGGACATAGAAGAGATCCTAGGACACCCAGTTAACATAGATAATGCATAATTTGATAATGCCAGTTTCATGGGATTGCCTTGTCCTTTGGCAAACTTAGTTCCAAAAATGCACCATTTCTTTGCAGACATTGCCAAGCTTCATAAAACCATACCTCATAGTTTTCCTCTTAACACCTTGATAAGAACCATGAATACTGTCACATCCAACCATCTAGGAGTTAAAACCATTATGTTGCTACTAGGAAACACTTTGAACATTAATAGTTGGTTGACTGAACTGGAAGAACACAAATTGTTTGACACCTTGGTAAATAGATCTAAAGCTTTTTCTTGGGACTATATAGATATGAGAGGAATACACCCTAGTGTTTGTAATCATCATATCTTATTGAGGATGTTCGACCTATTTTCCAACCACAATGAAGACTTACTCCTGCTCTAAAATACATCATTAAAACTGAAATTGAGAAACTCCTACAAGTAGGGTTTATTTACCTAATTTATGACAGCAAATGGGTGTCACCTTTGGTTGTGGTTCCAAAGAAGAATAGAAAGTGGAGAGTGTGTTTAGAATATAGGGAACTTAACAAAGCAACATGCAAAGACTATTTCCCTCTACCATTCATAGACTAGGTGCTGGATAACTTAGCTGAGAGGAAATATTTTTCATTTTTGGATAGATTTAGTGGTTACAACCAGATATAGGTAGTAGCAAAAGACAAGGATAAGATGACCTTTACTTTCCCTCGGGGGACATTTGCATATTGAGTTCTTCCCTTCAGGCTATGCAATGCTCCTGCAACATTCTAGAGAGCTATCCTAGCTATATTTGTTGAGTTGGTAAATGAGTGTGTGGAAGTTTATATGGATGACTTCACTGTATATGGTTCAACCTTTGATGAGGCCCTCAAAATCTAGATAAGGTGTTGAAGCGATGTGACGATCGTCATTTTTCCCTAAGCCATGAGAAATGTTTGATAATGGTAAAACAAGGAATAGTGTTGGTACATCATATTTTAGCTGAAGGGATTAAGGTTGATCCTAACAAAAATCAAAGTAATACAACAACTCGAGATTCCAAAAAACCCAGACTGATGTCAGTAGTTTCTTAGGGCATGCTAGATACCATCGAAGATTCATAGAAAATTTTAGCAAAATCACAACCCTTATTTTTTCCCTTCTTCAAAAGAATGTAGAGTTCATCTAGACGCTTGAGTGTCAGTCATCATTTGAAATAATCAACTAGAAACTCATCTCTACTTCTATCCTTCGTGGAACTAATTGGAACCTTCCATTCCATATCTACGTTGAAGAATCAAATGATGCCACTTGAGTGGTTCTAGGACAAGAAGATGAGAATGGGGAAAGATATGCCATATATTTCATTAGTAAGAATTTAACACCAACATAAAGGAATTATACCACAACGGAGAAAGAATTCTTGGTTGTAGTCCATGCAATCAAGAAATTTTAGAATTATATCATGGGATATAGAGTCATAGTGTACATAGATCACTTAGCCATCAAGTAGCTCATGAATAAACCTGTAGTAAATGCAAGGATAATTAGGTGGTTGCTTCTTCTCTAGGAATTCAACATAACAATTATTGACAATCCAGGGAAGTCTAATGTAGTTATGGATTTCTTATCCCAGATTAAACATGATGGTGACAGTGCTCCGGTACAGGATGAGTTTTGAGATGAAAATATGTTTTCCATCTCTACTAAAACCCCTTGGTTTGTTGATATTGCAAACTACTTGGCCACTGTAGAAGTACCACCTCATTTTTCATCAAAATAGAAGAAACACCTTGTTAGAGAAAGTGACCCTTTCAAATTGATTAATGGGATCCTATTTTGATGAGGACCTGATATGGTTCTATGACGGTGTGTTAGGGAAAATGAGACCTATAGTATCCTCAAAGCCTATCATCATGATCCTTTTGGAGGGAATTATTCAGCTAAAAGAACAACTCATAAGACTTTGGGAGAAGGATACTACTGGCCTTCTACGCATAAGGACATCAAGAAATATGTTCATAGATGTGATGAATGTCAAAGGGTAGGAAGAACAACTACATCTAATGAAATACCCCTATAGCCTTAAGTAGTTCTTGAACCATTTGAAACATGGGGATTGGATTTTATTGGCCCTATAGACCCTCCTTCACAAGGAAAAGAGTGCATTTTGGTTTGTACCGACTATCTGACTAAGTGGGTAGAAGTGCAAGCTCTACATGTTGCTAGGGAGGAATTGGTAGTTGATTTCCTTTACAACATAATTTTCCTCAAATTCAGAGCTCCTAGGACAATTGTCATATATCAGGGCCCCCATTTTATGTCTAAAGTTTTGTTAGCCTTCACAGATCATTTCCAAGTAAGTCGCAAGAAGTCCTCACCCTACCACCCTCAAGAAAATAGATAGGTTGAAGTCACTAATAGGGAATTGGAAAATATTTTAACAAAAATAGTTTCATTAGGAAGAAAAGACTAGGCTAGGAAACTACCTGAAGCTGTTTGGGATTACAAAACCACTTGGAAATCAACTAATAGCTATAGTCTATATGAGTTATTTTTTGGGAAGAAACCTCTCTTTCCCATTGAATTTGAACTCTAAACCCTTAGGACAACCATGGAGTTGGGTATCGATCTTAAATGAGCTCAAATCGAGAGAGTTTTATAGCTTAGAGAACTAGATGAACTCCGTTTGGACATTGTCCATCAAATTGAGCTAGTTCAACAACAATGCAAGGTATGACATGATAAACATATCAAGGAGAAAGAATTCCATAATGGAGATTGGGCATTATTGTTTGATTACAAATACAAGGATCATTGGGGGAAACTCAGAATGTATTGGCTCAAACCATATGAAAATTTTGAAGTATTTGCCAATGGTTCAGTCCAACTGAAACCCATTGATGATGATATCTGAACTCTCCTATTTAATGGAAACTAGTTATGTGTCTACCATAAGCCTGTTAATAATGAAGAATTTACAAAAATGATAGAAATTTAGGGAGAAATCCAGTGTATTGACTCTACTATGGAAGAGTCAATATAGTTTTTCCCACCAAAAAAAGGTGTGAATTTATCCCATTTCAGAATGATTCTTTCAATTTATTCATCAACTTCATCATTTGGATTTGGCTAAATTCTGTCTATATTTTGCAAGACTTCATTTCTTTGGTAAACAAAAATTTCGACGTACCCTACTACGATGCTCCAAAACTTGTTGGCTCAATTGCTAGTACTATACTTTGGAACAACTAACTTTTTCCACTCCTCGCTCTGATCCTACATTTTGATGCATCACTAAACGATGCTTCAGGAAGCCAAAGGAAAAAATGTCACATTCTCCTTCTTTCTGGTTGCATCTTTTAGTGATGCTCTAAAATTCTGTTGTTTCTTCCTTTTGGCAGCATCTTTCAGTGATGCTGCAAAATTTTCTTAGATGCTTTCAAAAATTTTCTCGGTTGCTGTAGAAATTTTTGGTTGCTGCTCAACTACATCTTTTGACGATGCTCTAGAAATTTTTGGTTGTTGCTTTGACTACATCTTTCGACGATGCTTTAGAAATTTTTGGTTACTACTCTAGCTGCATCTTTTAATGATGCTCCAAAAAATTTTGGTTGCTGCTCCGACTGCATCTTTTGACGATGCTCCATAATTTTTTTTTGGTTGTTTCGGTTGCATCTTTCGATGATGCTCCATAAATTTTTGGTTGTTACTTTGGCTGCATCTTTCAACGATGCTCTAGAATCTTCAATCTTGTTGTTGTGTTCCATTGACATCTCTCCACGATGCTCTAGAACTTTCTCTTCTTCCACCTTTGCTGCATTTTTTGGCAATGCCCCAGATTTTGTAAACATTTTCCTTTTTCTATTCTTTTAAAGTTTTGTGCATTCCCATCACTTAGTTTTCTACTACCTCAAGATCTGCTCCCTAATCGTCATTCCGCTATATCATATCAAATCTTCCCGTAATAAATGAAATTATTATGACACCCCTTTTTTCATAATAATTTTCGCTACTATTTAAACCATCCCATACATGTCATTATTATCCATCGTCACCCTTGCCAAATCATGTAACTATCTAATCATGTTAGAAAAGGTGAGTGATGTTTGATTTAGTGACAAGGCATAAGGTGCGTACAAATTTATTTATATAAAAAGTTACCAATTATTTTGAATAAAGACTAATTAATTAGCATGAATCATTCCCTTTCACAATTTTGAAACTTGTGCCATCACATGATTGCTAGAAGTATGGCAATAGTTGCATAGCTCCCTATGAGAAATTGTCATAATTATTTAGTAAGGTGATAAGAAAGGTGATTAATTCCTCTTCCATTAGTTATATTGGAATTGAGTCCCTTTTTCATCTACAATTCAAGAAGGAAAATACTACAAAGCTCCGTTGAATTTGATAGAGCGGCATGGAAAGAAAAAAATGGGAGTAGCCAAGAAAAAGTCTAAACCAACTTTAGCAGCTCAATTGTTGGCATTAAGCAATATTATGGGTCTATTTCAAAAATTCAGTAAAAGAATTTGTTAAGAATTTTGTAGACAGATAGACCATGGCACGTGGCAAGCAATTCTGGGTAAGTCTGAAAATCATTGCTCATCTTTTTGGTCTTGAAAATAGAGGAATTGATTTGAATGAAAATTCCAATGTTAAATATCCAAGACTAGTAGAATTATTTGATAGGGAAGGGGCGCCTCAACCCATAATTACTATGAGTACTAGGGGACAGAACAAAGGTTTCCATAGAATGTCTATTCCAAAACCATGGAGAACTGTCATAGCCTGGATAATCAAATATTTCACTTGTGAAGCACAAATAACTATGGTAGTGGTACCCCGTTTTCAATTGCTAATTCATTTGTGCCATGGCATTGAGGACCCTTCTCTTAGGGTTAATTTACCAACCTTTTTGTTTCATTCATTTATCTCCATGATGGAAAAATACAAAGTTGGGATAGGGCCCCTCAAACATGATGGCCTTATATAGTTGATATGTAAGTATCATTTTCGCAAAAATCCAAAAAAGAAGTGGCAAAACTTTCTACAAAAAATCAAAAAGTAGAGTATGAAAGACCACTTGAGGAGGGTGAGTCCTCTAAACAAAAAGAACAATATTTAGAAGAACCCTCCTTTGAGGCCTTGGGTGCTCTTGAATCCCAATAGACCTCAATGACTCGTAGTGGTGATGTGTCGAAAACTTTTCTGGATGAGTTAGAAACACTAGGACAAATAGGGGATGTAGAAATTGTGCACTCTGGAGAAGAAGAAGAAGAGCCTCCTCGCAAGAGGAAAAAGTGAGATAAGGTTACTTTTAAAACAACCCTCTTCTATGGAGAAGTAAGAGATTGTCTACAAGATCTAGTGAAACTAGACCCCATGACATAGGAAGTACTTCCAAAAAGAAAAATGCCAGGACTCAAACAAGGGTAGTGGAAACTGAAAGTCAGCATGGTAGTGAGGAAATAAGTGAAAAAGAAAAGCAGGTTGATCAATCCCCTAAGTATGAGGAAAAGAGGACACCATCTCCAAAGGAGCAGGAGGAGGAAAAAGTACAATCCCCACATTTTGTGGAGATTGAAGATGAACCTATGGGGGGAATTTCTCCTTTTCTTGAGAAAATTGAAAATGTATCTAAATTTGAGGAAAATACACCTCATATTTACATGGAAATCTCCA
>VDFB02170419.1:0-14287 GCA_007258455.2 Sequoia sempervirens | reverse complement strand
TAACATTATTTTGTCCTAAAATTCATCCTCTTTTAGCTTGTTTGATTAAATAAAGACTAGTTATTTAATTAAATGCATCATTTTCATCTATTAATCTAATTGATCCAATTAGGTTACTTCACCCCTTTTCACATTCACCTCTCATCCTATTTAATTAAATAAATAAAATTATTTAATTTAAACCCTAAGTCCTCTCATTTAATTAAATAATCTTAAATTATTTAATTAAATGCCATTTGCACCCCCTTCTCATTAAATAAATATATTATTTAATGTGCATCCTCACATTCCTCATCTTGCACAATTAAGACTTAGTTTTAATTACTAAATTTCTAATTTTCCTCACCTATCCACTTGCATAGGGAATATTCCAAAGGAATATTCTCCTATTTGGCTCCAAAAAGGGAATGATTATTTTCAAAGAATCTTTGTAACAAACTTTCAAATTTGTTAGGATGTGTGTTTGTTTGAATCATTGTGAGCCCTTGATACTTTATTTGGTCTATGTGATATTTGATTCTCATCCATTGATGGGAATCCTTGATCGATATCCTCACTCATAATTCCATATTGACTATTGATTGATCCTTTTCATCTTGACAATTGATTCTTCATTTTCTCTCCTATAAATACTTCCTATTTCGAGAGAAGTGGATCCACTTTCATCAAAGAAAATTTATGCTACTTGTTTGAATAATATCTCTATTCATACATGCACCATTTTCAAGATTTTTCATCTTTTCATCCATCCATAGCATTGTTTTATCGCATTTAGCTTAGTTTCTCAACAATGAAGGATGATTAACTACTTGAATTATCCAAGGGATTGGGAAAGGGTCACCATTCCACATCAATGCAACACCACTCCCCCAATGGGATAGGGTTTGGAGTATTTGAATGGGTTT
The DNA here is from genome assembly GCA_007258455.2 of Sequoia sempervirens. NCBI lineage: Eukaryota > Viridiplantae > Streptophyta > Pinopsida > Cupressales > Cupressaceae > Sequoia > Sequoia sempervirens. Next base: position 13,382 of record VDFB02170419.1, on the reverse strand, counting down.
CTTTTAATCTTTCATGTTTATTTCATGCTTAGTTTAATGGTTTCTTATTTTTTGGAGCTTTCAAACCTCTCATTGGGACTGTAGTTTAGAGGGTTAATTGTCTTAAATTCATTAGAATCCAGTGTATTTAACCTATACTATGATTACAATCACATTTTCAATGGGATATGGTTTGAAGTATTAGAATGGGTTTCTTTTAAGCTTTCATGTTTATTTCATGCTTAGTTTAATGGTTTCTTAGTTTTTGAATCTTTTGAACATCTCATTGAGATTGTAGCTTAGAGGGTTAAATATGTCTTAAATCCATTAGGATTTGGTGTATTTAACCTATACTATGATTACAATCATATTTTGGTGCTAGAAGGAGGGATTTACTAACTTCGTTTGATGAATTTCTCTTAAGTTTCTATGAGTCATAGGTTTTGGAGAAACAATGATGTTTTTGATGGCTTTAGTGATGCTATCGAAGAGCATCACCATAGAGTGATTCCTTTTACCAAAATACAATGACGGATACTAAATATGGTGACATGTTTAAATTTTTGGATAATATTATGATTTTAAATATAGAGATGTGATTAATATAGTGATGTAACTGACATCGCTATTTTTCTACAAAGTGATGCATTCAAACTTCACCAAAGTGAAACACTTGAGTTTCAATGATGCATTTGTCAATTTCAGTGACATAATTGATTTCAAAGACACTTTTTTAGTGGTAAAAAATAGATAGTCAATTTTCATGTGTATTTTAAATTTTAAATTTCATATGCTTTCTGATATTTTACTAACACTTGGTTTTGTTTGGTGAGGCTAACTAGTTTTGCAGATTTGGGAAAAATATAGGAAATTATTTGCCCCAAATTATTGGGGTCGTAACTTTCTACTTGGTGCTAGAAATTTGAAATTTCACACCGTTGGAAAGGTATCCAAGAGTACTAATCAAACCCTAAAAAAATTGTTCCTTCAGTAGCCAATTTTTAGGGACTGATGCATGTTTCAACCCCAAATTCTATTATGAAGGCCTCCAAAAATTTGATTTACTAGTGTAATGTCGCAAAATTGCACCTAGGGGTGTAGAAATTGAAAAAAATTCCTAATCGATATCATACACTCAAAACAGATTTACTAACATCATTTCCTCTTTAAAACCATCCTCTTTTAACGTAATTAATTATATTATCCTAGCTATTTAATTAATTGCATCATTTTCATCCATTAACCTAATTAATTTTATCAAGTTAATTCCTCTCTTTTCACACTAACATTTCATCTCATTAAATTAAATAAATCAATATATTTAAATTAATTCCCTAAGTCATTTCATTTAATTAAATATCATCTCTCTCTTCTCCCCATTTATTAAAACATTTAATTTAATAAATATCACCTTATTCCTCCAAATCCCCTAATTGCATGATTAAACCTTGTTTAATTAGCGATTAAACCTTGTTTATTTAGCAATTAAACTAACTTTCCTCTAAGCAAAGAGAATATTCCCATGGAATATTCCTTATCCCCCTTTTGCACAATTAAAACTTTCTTTTAATTTGCAAAATTCCTTTTATCCTTAGCCAAAGGGATATTCTTATTCTCCCATCATTTGAAAAGGGATATTTTCACTTGGCTTCTTAAGTAAGTTTTAACCTTTAACCTTTTGAACAAGTCACATTTGACCAATGTATGTAGGTAAAAAGTGTGTTTTTTTGAGGCAAGTGTGAACCCTTGATTAAATCCCATCATGCATTCTCATTCATTGATGAGAATCCATGATCCATGCCTCTCGTCTCCTTAATCTTGAACCATTGATTAATAATTTTAATCTCAACCCTCTATTTCTCATTTTCTTTCCTATAAATAAGACACTATTTAGAGATAAATGGATCCATCTTTCCATTACAAAGACATGTTGTTGAATTCATATGCACTCACACTCATATTTCACTCAATTTTAGCTTGTTTTCATTAATTTTAATTGCATAGTAGCTTAGACCATCCATTAATGGCTTCCATGCATCCATTTTAGTTTGTTTATAAATTAGGTTTTTCATCATTTAGCTTAAATTAGCTTAGAAATAGCATAATCAGTTCATTTTAAGCATAAAATCACAATAACTTAGCTTGCATTGTGTTCATTTTTATCATAAACTAGGTTTTTATCCATCAATCAAAAAGATTTCATTGATTTCCTTCCATAGAATTGATTGAAATAGGTTTAGTAATCATGGGATTGGGAAAGGGTCTTCGTTTCACATCAACATGACACCAATTCCAAAACGGGATAAGTTTCAAATGGGTTAGATTAGGAATTTAACTATTTTGTGTAGTTGTAACTTTCAGTTTCAATTAAATGCTTAGTTTAATTTACCAATTTGAATGATCTTGTTTGGTAGATGAAGGTTTATTTGGGTAAATTATGTTTCAATTAATCATGGATTAAGTGTAATCGATCCAAATTGACAATCCTCATCTCACATTTTGGCATTAGAAGGAGGGAAAATTGTTAACACTTTTTTAGCTTGAATTTTGTTTGTTTGTTGTTTGTAGGTTGTAGCAATGCCTAAATCTCAAATAGCAATTCCCTTTGAAGAGTGTTGCCATATAGAAACACCACCACAGTTTGAAATCTCGATGCTGAATGAATGCCTCAATATTGATTTAAATATGGTGACACTGATTTACTCTAGAGGTATCAAAAATTTCAAATGACGATGCCCAAACTTCACTAGAGCAGCACTGACAAATTCTAAATAGTGACGCCATTATGAGAAGTGATGTTGGCCCAAATCCTGATGCTATCATGCTTATTTTTTCTACTATAGAGTGACACTCATTTTCACTAAAGTGACACCCATACATCAAATTGCAATGTTATCGTGTTCAATGATGCCCAACTAGGGTAAGAAATTTTATGCTTGTTTTTTCAACATGTGATTTAATTTCTTGGATTTATTTGACCATTGATGTGCTTATGACTTTGTTTTTGTTGTTAGACAAAAGGTTTTATAGGTTCAAAGACATGGAGTGAAAGTGAAGAAAGCTTTTCTATCTTAAAAATTCTATGATTGTAACAAGCGTTTGATGCTTTGGGGAAATTATAATCCAACTTTATGCTTTCTACTGTCTACTTTGGGAAACACACTAAACTTCAATTGGGTTTAAAATGAACGCTCAAAGAACCTTCATATTTCAATTGGTGCTTAAAACGAACTCATCATTGCTTTAAAGAGTTAAAATTTACAACTTTTTGCTATGTTTTTTGGTTTTCAACATTGTTAGTGAATGCATATGCAATTCTCTCATGCCATTTGGTGATCTTGAGAAACAGAAATATTCCTTAACACTTTGAAAAATCACCTACATCTTTCAATTTGGATTAAAACTGGACCCCCTTGCGAGCATGAGAAAAAGGCATAGCATGTGCTCTCTCTTTGTTCCTATAAATGAAGATGCTCGAACTACGAATGTACTTCCTTGCTATTGTTTAGCTTTAGAGGGATTGCCTTGGTGGGAAAAATTACTCACCCCCAAGGGAATGACCCAAGTGATAATGAGCTCACGCCAAGCTCTTCCAAACTGTGATACAAATTTTTGGTTGCAATGCAATTTGTGAACAATGGGAAGTGGTACATGATAGCTCTCCCCTAGTATCTTTATGATGCGTAAATCCCTTGTTCTAAGGGTTGGGAGACCTCTTGATGAAGTTGATCATTGCACCCCCTAAAATGGAATCCCTTATTATGAATCCTTGTTTAGAAGCCAAAAGTCCTTAAAATATTTTTTGGTGCAAGAACAGTTGTTTTGAAGCTGCCCCACATTCATACTATTCAATTGTAGAAATAGAAAAATCCTTTTGATCTCTGAATTTTAAGGATTTTGAGATTTGGTGGTCCTAAGAAGTGTGTGTTGTGGAGGGGAGCCAGTGTCGCCAAATCTCTAACTGTTCACATTGTTTAGTGTTTAGAGATATATAAGTGGGGACTCAACAAATATAGTCATTTCTATCCTAGGATTATAATGATTGTGAGTCAGTTTAACAATTTTCCTGGAAATGATACAAAAAAAAACATTCACTATCATCCTCAAAATTTCAAACACTTTGACATAAATATGGACCTCTTGAGTTAGCCTTGATATTACTTCTTTTCCTAAGGATTTATCCTTGGTAATTTCTAAATATCTTGACATTAATCTCAAATCCATATTTTCCCAAAGACAACATAGAAAAATTATGGCTCTAATCTCATAATTTTCACAAAATGGACATTGTGAAAGTTATGATGTTTTTCACATAAACATCTAGTTTGGAAACATAATCAAGAAAAGTGTTTGTAAAATCAATTCACTTAAGCAAGATAAATTTACAAATGAATCCAACATGACTATTTGGAGATTGATTGATCCCATTGAACAACCTGATCTTCTAGGTGCTATAATTCAGCCAAACTTTGAATTCATTAATGGACAACAAACCAATCTCATTAGCAGTTTGAGAACTTCACTTTTGAAACAAAAGAAACAAATACACAGTGGAGAAACACAACAACCATTTTAGATGAAGAAGAGGAAAAATCTAATATTGAGGCTAGAAGGCCTACATTACCACCACAGGAATGGTAATAGATATCTTCCCTTCTTCCATAAACTTAAACTATTTCTAAATGATCTCACACAAAATCAATATCCCTAAGGTAAGGTCTACATGTTTTCATTTTAGACTTAGGCATCTCACTCCAAAAGCTCTCAGAAACACCTTTTAGCACTTCACAAGAATAGAGATAGGTTAGTAGCAAACTTCTATAGACATGCTTCAAGATACAATCTAGAATTATATGCATTCTTTTGGAGTCAAAATCCTGATCTTTTTTCATGATACCAAACTCCCCTAAATGATCCATCAAACAATCAAAATCAATAGGGGAATATCTCCATCCCATCACTACAAACATAGGTATCATAGTGCACAGTTTAGTAGGAAGTGGGCTTCAATACTTTATCGTAACTACTACCACTTGTTAAGAAACTTTTATGATCGAACTAGGAGGATCCAAAAAAGTCTAAACATGCCCATCCATCCTCTCATCTAAATCACCATTGGTTCTTTAGGATTTGAAAATTCTAGAGGTCTAGCATCATTATCACTACATTGGTATTATTAAAAAAAAGGATCACTTCAAAGTCAACATTGGGTCAAACACCTCACTCACCCCTTCATCAAATTCCATCCTTCACCTCATTCCACTTTGCAAAATAATTTGAGTGCACCAACACTTTGTGACTTAAACATCAAATCAAACCAACCTCTAACTTAGCTACTTTATATGTGAAATATCTCCTTTTCCAGGAACTTACTTAAGTTAGTTACAATCTTTGAACTAGTTCATCTTAAAAACCATGAATCTACCCTAAAGGTTTACAAATTCATTAGCATCCTTTATCCCAACATCAAAACATTAAAAGTAAGTCAAAAGTGTTTTTGCAAATTTTTTGCAAAGATAACTTCCCACATCACTCATCTTTTCATCTCCCAATATCATAATTTCTCCAAAAAGACTTAGATCTTCCCTTTTACCTAGATTTGAGTCAATTCTAAAGAGAGTTCAAACATTACAAAACTCAACACAAATCTCCCATAGGTGACACAAAATTTATGGTAAAGAAAAAATCACAACACAAGAGAATCATGGAGAAAACCAAAGTTACATTTACCTCGAGTGATCCAAATCCTTTAGAATTTGATCCTAGAAGTCACGTTACCCCATCACAACAACTGTCATCTCCTTTAGGACCATATGAGATTACTAGGGAAGAAATTATGGAACATCAATCCTTTGAAAATGTAGCTCCTATCCCCCTAATGTTTGTGGCATAGAATTTAACAAAAGGTTTCACAACTCCATCGCTAGGGCTAAATCAAACATCTTTTCCTAGTCTTGCAACCATCCTTGCTAAAGACTTTGGTCACATTTCACCATTTGAAAGTAGTACACTTTTTGGTACCCTTGGCACTAATCCTCCACCTCCAACAACTATTTAGTGACCTACTTTTGGTGTTCCTCTTGTTCTCGAAGCTCCAAAACAACTACACACGCTACTTGAACTTCATCACTCCACAACCACTTTGACATTTTGGAGACACCCTTCTTCATCCATGCCTATGAATACCAAAAGTGTGCCCACGATCATGAAAAGTGGTATAGACCAAGTATCTCAAAATAACAGGAAAGGGCATGTCAATACCATATAATAGAACCAACCCTTAAGGAAAATAGGGACATCTTTATCCAACCCTTCGGTGGGTTCATCCATTCCATCTACCATCTCCACCTCATCCATTATCAATCCACCTCAAAAAAATCCCTTCATTACAAGTTCTATAAATCCAGGAAGTACCTTGATTACAAATCCCTTGTTTACATCTTTGGCACAAGGCAATCCTCAAAATATGGGATAAGGAAATATTTTCAATCAATGGACTCAAGGTGCTAGTGTGTCATTTCTAGTGCAAAAATTAATGACTTCATCCTCACCTTTTCCCACAGTACCATTTACTATGCCAAATCAATCGGGACCTCAAACATACATTCCTCAACCTCATTCTACCATCTTACAAGGAATGTTGAACCAAGGGAACCCTCTACGTCTCATCAACAATCCATTACCACTCAAAACATTAATATCCATAATCCTCCCTAGATGTATCAATAACCACCTGATCTCACATTGCAAGCACATTCATTATCTTTACAACAAGCACAATAAGCCTATCAACAAGCCATCCAACAATAGCGACAATATCAGACAATCTTAGCAACTTAGCAAGAAGCCTTAACACAACAACAACATCAAGCTCAACAAGAAACCTTAGCACAACAACATCAAGCTCAAAAAGTAGCCTTAGCATAACAACAACAACAATAAAAACAAGTAGCCTTAGTAGCACAACAATAAGCTTTATTAGCATATCAACAACAACAAGCTCAACATCAAGCCTTACTAGCTCAACAGTATGCCCAACAACAACAACAAGGTTCTTATTATCCTCACTTGAACATTGTCTATCCAAACACATTAGGAACATGTACATCAATACCCCAATCATCTTCACAGAATCTCACACCACCATACACCCCATACAACTCATCCTTCATCCCACCATATGTTCCTCAACCCAACCTGCAAGATGATCTAACATCACAATTGAAAGTATTATCACAAGAAATGTAGGACCTTCACATGGGCAAGGTATAGAAACCCATACATAGAACTTGTGTCCTTATCCATTTGACTAAAACATAACAATGATACCATTCCCTCTTGGTTTTGAAATACCCAAATTTGACAAATATAAAGGGAGATGGAGTCATGTGGACCATATCAAGGAATTTAACGTCATGTGCATGGAAGTGGCTTACAATGATTCTTATCTAATGCATGTCTTCCCTCAAAGTTTAGTAGGTCATGCTATGGAATGGTTTTCTCAACTACCTCCTGGCATCAAAATTTTACAAGAAATTTGTAAGACCCTGCTTCACATGTGAATAATACAATCTTAATTTTGCTATATTTCTCCTAAATAGGTGCTTAGATAAATTTCAGAAAAATGCATAGTGTGATTGTGTAACAATGTATTTGTATTTCATTTTGACATGTTTTATTATCATTTCCATGAAAGTATTAGGCACTTGTAAACTATGAATATGAATTGGAATTTTAATGAAATTGTTGTACAATTAAATCTTACTTCAATTACCAAATTAATGTGACATATGAATGTTGCTTATGATTTCATTAGTAATGTGCAGGAATGAAAGAGTGCCAATGTGAGAAGGGAAAACCAGTGAGAAGAAAATCAAAAGAAATCCTCTAGTGGTTATGTATTGGATTTACTTATTTTGGAGCTTAGGAAGAAATAAAATTATTATACTTATTCTTCTAGGTTGAAAGGGTATTAATTTTGTATCATGTGAGATGCAAGTTGGGGCTAAGGTTTAGAAACCCTTTTATCCAAGTGTGAAACTCGGATGGAACCTTAAGTGGGTCTTTAAAGTGGATTTTTGGTCAATTTCTTGGGTTGGAATGCATAAATAAACCCCCTAGGGTCTAGACCATGATGGTACGAGTCAAGTGGGCATAAAATAGGGCCCTAAGGACATGATTTGACTCCTGAAAAATCTTCATAATGAGGAGTGGCGAATTTTGAGTAAAAGATGGAGTGAAAAGATTGAGGGGTTGTCCAAGTGCATGTACCCCTCTTAAAGAAGGAAAATACCCTCATTGATGAAGGAGGTACATTCACACCTCCCCATCCAAGGGTTACAATTTGTGAGATTTCTTTATATTGGGGAAGGAAGGAGGAGTGGGGTGTTACCCACTTCTCCTTTTGGGAGAACTTTAGTGAAGAGAGTAGAAAAAGTGAGAGGATGAGAGGAGTCTTGTGGAGAGAAAGTGATCAACATGGTTTGGTTGGAGAGGAGAGAAAGATAGAAGAGTTAAAGTTCAACACCTCAAACAAAGAGATAAGTTTCGCTATTCCCATCTTCTCTTGTTTATTCATCATAAAGGGGGTGATATGTTGTATGGATCTTTGTTGAGCATGGTGAGGGGAGAGTCTATATGCATGTAATATGAATGTTGATTTATTTTCATCCCTTTTGTAAAATTTTTTAGAAGACCCCATTCATCACGTTGGTGTTGAAATAAATCTTGCTCGGGGGTATGGCTAGAGCCCACGAGGCTCCATGATGCCATTATAGTAGGGTGGAGAGCAAGTCTTTGTAAAACTAATGCAACCATGATGTAGATTTCAAAAGTGGAGAAAGAAGCATGCATATATATGTATATGATTTCATTTTGTTTAATAAGGAAGGGTAAGGTATAATCATTTTTATTGCATTAATCTGATCTGGCATAAAAATGAATGAGTGAAAGCTAAACCTCCAAGGAATATCTTTGTACTAGTTTAGTTGAAAAACAAATCTGGTTGCAATCTGAAAGTTTAAGTCTAAAATATCATATTATACACTATTTGTATGCCTAACCCATGTATTAATTAGATTGAGAAATATACATGTAGAACTAAAATATCCACAAACCAACCATAGGAGTGGTACCAATACTTATGAAACTAGTTAAATATAAATTCCTCCTTGCATGGTCTTAGGAAAAAGATGTAAAAATAATCCATTAAAATATCTGCACAAAATTATGCCATGAGTGTTCTGGTTTCTAGATAGAAACCTAGTAGCTTGTAACGTGTATGAATGTTGCTGTTTTTTTTAGAATGACACCTTAAATATTGGTAAAATTCTACCTGCATCATTTAGAAAAAAAATAAAAATAAAAATAAATAAAAAATATTAGGATTAAAAGTGGACTATGAAAATAGTGTCTAAGAGGATCAATCACGTGGGCAGTGTTATATTAAAACTTCAATAAATTAAAAAAAATAAAAATTAGACTGACAAAATCAAACTAGAGGCCTACTACAAGAGCTTGAAAATTCAGTATAAGATAGAACAAGATGGGTAGCTAGAGTATAGCCCATAATTGCTCAGCCTGATGCCTTTACATATTGGTCTAGGAAATACTAGTTTGATATCGCATCCAGTTGGGCAAATAGGGGAGTCAGCTTCAGCTTAACCAATCACTGACTCAAGATGCAACTCACCCACCTGTTTGCGACCTGTCTCCAAGTCTCCATCACCATCACGGAGCCTCTTCTACTACACTACAGTAATGGATTAACATGCGCCAAATGAGGATATTAGGGTTGTGTCTTCTACTTAAAGAAAATTCGAAAGCTGATCAGGCTAAGTGAGTGGTTCTTGGCTCTCATACTCAAGCATCAAGTTGGGCACAATATTAATCCCACATGAAAAGTTACTATATTATAATGTTTAGATAGTCATGGCCATCACCATTCCTTGTTGATAATCGACCATCTCCACCACTCACAATCTAACCTCATTATTGTCTTACCCTTACCTTCACTGCAAAAGTCCACTGACTGTCAGATTCCTATTTACTGGAGTCAAGTTATTAGGTTACATTTGTAGCCCCGTGCCTGTACTTCGATCCTGTGCAAGGCAACAACACTAGAAATTTACTGATGCCAGCATTCAGGTAGAGAACGCTAATCGTCACAGGTGAGAGTTGTATAACTAAAAATATGTTATACTTATGTGAATCCTTGCATGCAAGGATACTCAATAATGAGTCCTTGCAAATCAATTCACAGCTCTCTATCCGAGAAGAGTAGGGATTGATATTGTGGCCCTCAGATTAACCATGTTACCCCTGCAAATACAATCTCGGAACGAGAGATTCAAAGAGGAGAAGCAAGAATGTCAATCTCCATGAATCCTGTTCTTGCAATGCAACAATGAAAACTAATCTAAATGGCTGTAAAATGTAATAAACCAAACTAATTTATTGAAATGAAACTTAATCTACATGCAATGTCATAAATGAATTATTTTGCAAATTAATCTACTATGAAGATTAAGCTAAAATGTAATATTAAACTATATGCTCTAAAAATAAGATGCTTATATAATCAAACTAATGTAATCTCAAATAATAAAATTCAAATTTGTAGCATAAGTCTGATGTAAAATTGGTGTTCTTGAAATAAGAATGGGAGGCTCATTTTATAGGCAAAAGTGGAATTGAAGGCAAATTCAAAAGCAATGTGGGATAAATAGAAAAAATGAAACAAATCTTGATTGGAATTCTTTTTTAGTTTATTTCCCTTTTAACTGATTTGTTTCCTTTTTTTCATCACGGATATTCTTTCAGAGGATATTTCATTTATTTTTATTTTTAAGATGATAATATCTCTTTTAATAAAATAAAATAAGATTATGTAATTTAGAAATGAATATTAATAAAATAAAATAAAATTATTTAATTAAAAATAGATTTAATTAAATAGCATCATTTTATTTAAGTAATATTAACTTCAATTAAATAACATTATTTTATTTATTAAAAGGGATTTATTTCTTTTGATTAAATAAAATTAATGAAGCATTCAAACCTTAGGGAAAATTGAAACATTTGAAATAGCTATGAATTGATTAAGAAATTTGATTTGAAAATGCGACAATCATTGATTGAAAGTTGATGTTGACAAATTAAATAAATGGGGCCCAAAGTCTAGGTGACCATTTTAGGTTGCATACATTTGCCCCTCTTTGACTAATGTGAGGTCGATTTCGGGATCACATGCGTCAAAGAATGAAGTTGCAAGTGAGATCGATTTGGGATCACAAAACAAGTCAGATGTGAGGTCGACTCGGGATCACATCTGGACAAACATAAAAAAAGGCCTTTGAACATGAGGTCGATTCGGGATCACATCCAAAGTGAGAGATAAGAATCTCAAGCAAGGTTGCCCCAAGAGAAGCAAATGATAAATTGATAAAGCTGAATCAAGGATTGAAGTTTGATAGGTACTGCCCCCTCGTGATCGAAATCGAAATGAGATAGAGGAGAAATAATAAATTGAAAAATTTGATCAAATCAAACAAAAGATAAGGTTCTTGATGTAAGATGAAAAATATAAGAATCATAGAACCCAGGTAGATCAGCAAGAAAATTATGCCCTAAGGTTGAATTAGAAGAAAAGAAGTGGGGTGAAATCGAATGGAAGATAGAAGTTTGGAAGAAATGGAAAGAAATGGAAAGAAGGAAGAGAATATGCCTCAATAAAGAGGATGCATCAAAATCAATCAACTATTTAAGATGGGGAATTTCGATTGAGATCATGAAAGAAGATAAGGAAATGAAGAACGTGATCATAGTTGATGAAAAATCCACAAGAAAGATGAAGAAAACCCTCTCAAACCCATAATACAGCCTAAAAGTGCAAATTAACATGAAGTCTAAATAATGCAAGCTACATGAAAATGCAAAGGTGTACTTGCAATAGGGTAACATAGGTTTTTGTGTGTTCATCATTCATTAGAGAATGTAAGAGAACTTATTTTCATCATTGGGCCATTATTACCGGACATCGGACAATCACACAATCATCACTAGTCACAAACACAACTATGAAGATATGAATGTGATTTATATCAACTTGGAATGTGGAAAGATTCTAACATGAGCATCAAAGACATGAAGGTCAAGATGACTACAATGTTAGCTTACCCAATTTAATGTAGCAAAACCACGCTCGCATCAAGACATAAACGCCAAGATTACCATGAGAATGGTTGTGCAAAAGCATTCAAGGATGATGCCATAAATCTCTTAAGTGTATCAAGGAGACAACAAGAGACATTGAAGAGGTTCAAGACAACACCCACAAGCAGAAAGCAAATAAAAACATGCCCCATGCCCCAAGTCCTCTAGCTATGCATCACGGAGAGACTTATTAGACAAGGACACTCAACGAAGATCAATATCAGTCAGCACACAAAGAAAAGATCATGGCATATTTCAAGCATTAAGTTTTGCAATTAAAAATTTTTAAGTGTGTAAACTAATACTGAGTTCCGAGGATAAGGATCGAATGCTTGCAAGTAGGTAAGATCACATGACCGAACTAGATAAGACCAAACTGATAAGTGTTGAAAAACACACGATGTCAGGGGTTGTGATGAAAAACACAGTTGGGTTAGTGTTGAAAAACACTGTTTGCGAGGTGTCCTAAAGACAAGCATATCCAAGAGACCAAAGCTAAAACAGTGATGCCCCTAGACAAAGACAAAGACCAATTCTAAACCAAGGCAATAAGGACAAGGCATGATGGAGAAAGGCTAAGTGTCGAGGATGCATGCTAAGAAATAGGGATGCAAAGGCCTCAAGTAGCGCCTGTTTCTAGGTTTTCACCACTTGGAATAATTTTTTTTTAAGGACTTTTTATATTTTATTTTTTTTTGTATTTTTGCTACCAAAGTACTTTGTTTCGAGGTTTTCACCAAAGGCACTTTTTCTTTTTTTATTTTTTTTTCTTTTTTTTTATTTTTTTTTTTATTTTTTTGTATTTTTCATTTTTTTTTGTATTTTTTCAGCATCATATTTGAATTTTTTTGGATTTTTTGACAATATATCAATTTTTTTTTTGTAATTTTTTTCAGTACCATATATCAATTTTTTTGGAACTTTTTCTAGGGTCATAATTATATATAAAGGATGCCCCCAGACAGAATGGGCATCAAGGATAGAACTTCTTCAGGTGCAAAACATTGATAGGCTCAGGGAGCTGCTCCCCCTCTTCAGTAGATAGTAGATAGGCACATGTGCTAAAAGCTGTTGTGATGATGTAGGGTCCAAGCCAATTAGGTTCGAATTTGCCCTTCTATTCTCGATTATGTTGGTTCTTAGGATTCTCTCGCGGGACAAGATCTCCTACTTGGAATTGTCTAGGG
>VDFB02170418.1:20129-57438 GCA_007258455.2 Sequoia sempervirens | reverse complement strand
AAAGATAAGTATCCGCACAAAAGAAATTACCATATAAAAATCCGTGGAATAAACAAAAAGCTTAACATATAAAATTCATATGGGAATTTTATTCCCAACGAACACAGCCACGGAAAATTTCGCCGCCAGCCGTGGCAGTCTACGGACTGCTCATGGCAGTCCTACGAACTACCATGGACAGTCCGCAGGCTGTCCCACGGACCGGTGGCGGGGTAGTGGGTACGGCCAAGGCCGACCCCCACACACAGCCATTAATAATGAATATAAAACTCAAACAAAAATTGAATACTATGTACAGTTTCGGCGGATTTAAATTTTTGCTCAAAAATTTCAAAATTTCGAATATAGATATATATATATATGTATATATATATCTTTTATATATATATGTATATATATATATACAGAGATAAGAACATTTTTCAAGAAAACAGGGAAAAGATACTACTGTACATTTCACTGTGCCAAATTGAAAATAGGAGGATTGTTTTAATAAAAATGCCAATACAGACCAGAATATCACACTCAGAGATTTGCTGGAAATAAAAATTGTCCCTACACCACATGTATATTTTATCTTTTTATATTTTATTTTTTTATTTTTAAAACAATTGAGACAGCAAACTACTGTTTATTTCCAGATTGCAAAACAAATCCCTTTTAATAAGCAACCACAACCCAGAGCCCTAGAAATTCCATTAATCAATAACAATTCCCAATTTCTGGTTAAACATTTTTGAACTAAACCATAACCCCAATAGATTTTTTTTTTCTTTCCCCAATTATTTAATTTTCAATCCTAAATATAAATTCCACACACAGAAAACAATTCTTAATTAACAGAAAATACACAATTAACAAGAATAGAACCTGGCGTCCTATGCTTGCAGTATACTGTAGAAGCCTTGCCCCTCTTGCTGCACTATTTCTTTGCTGCAACCCTTCCAACAACAGATCCAATTCTCCCTTCCTCCTCACCAATTTCTCCAAAGAACAGAAAAGGACTAAGGGCAGAAAAAAAATTGCAAATAAAATTTCTCCAGCCTTCGAACAAAATCCCCCCAAACAAAGAGAAACCCCCTCTTAAAATTCATTCCCAAGAATCCCTTCAATTTCCTCTTCCCGGGAATACCAGAAGTCACATTTCAATAAAACCCAATAATATTCATTGATGCTTTTTTCCTATGATACATTTTCATTTTTATGCATTTAATCAAAACTAAATAAATTCTAAATTCACAACATAAACTTTTATTTAAACAAATATATAAATATTCATTTCCACAATTCTTCATTAATTATTTACTTATTAAAATCAATCATTGAGAGACTCAAAAATAAATGCAATGCTTTTATTATTTTTAATATTTATTCATTGCCATATTCACTTATTATTTTATGTTTTTATTTTACCAATTACTTAATTATTTAAATTACCACATAAGACCATTCACTACTTTAGACAAATCATATAATCATACAAAGACTAATGTAATCACACAAATGAATGTGACCAATATGCACAAACCATGAAGATACAAGACTGTTGACAACTTGGTACGGAGTTACTTTTCATGTCACCTCAAATATTCAACTTCCTGCCGTTGGGTTGGTTCAATGCTCGCCCAGACCTACCGAAATAGGTGGAATCGAGTCTTATTCCTGCAAAGCCTGCATCCACAAGGTGATATACAATATACATAAAATCAAAGCATTGTGAGGAGGATTCACAGCGTAGCAGGGCGCTCGCGAACGAGTGATGCTACCTGTCCCCTCACCAAAACATATCATCATATAAAGCATTATAATTTTACACCACAACATAAATTACTATTCTATAGTCTACTGCATTCCAAACAACTCCATCAAATGATCATAATAAAATGTCATCACAATATCCATGGCATCATAAGAGTATAGTAAAAATCTAAGCTACCACACATAATAGCAACAGTATCAACCACAGATCACAATGTGCCAAACAGAAACCACAGTGAATGTCAAAAATCAAATAGTAGCATGAGGGGTATTACACAAAGGGTAACAAAATTTCACACATTTTTGGCCATGCTAACCCTCAATTTTATACGTCTTTCAATGTAATCTTATAAAAAATCGTGATGACATTAGGCTCTCTCTTACCTATATAGCCATATATTTTTTATATTTTGATTATGTCAAGGTTTTCATCCATAACTTCTCTTGTTGTTGCCTCTATTTTTTGTCAAAAACCAACATGTGCTAGTTTTAGGATAGATTTTTACTCGTTCATCAAATCTTGAAACAAATTACATTTTTTTAAACTAGACTCCATTCTACACATAATGAAAAAAAATTGAATTTTGATTAGTTTTCAAAAATTTAAGGGGGAAGCACGCTCAAATTTTAGCTTTTCAAGATGTGTCCACTTCAAAAATTCATAAAATATTATATATTCAATAAAAAATTATCCGAAAGAACGGGGATAAACTACATGGTGTTAGTTGATTTTTCACCATTCAAATTTTTGAAATTCTAAAAAAAATTTAATGAAAAAGGGAGGGGCCCACATATGCTATGCTATTTTTTTGATAAAAATAGGACCACTTTTGCCCCCCCCCGCCTTTCTGAAACCCTTAATCTTCATTACTTTTAAAAAAAAATAGTAGCTTAGAAAGTAGACTCAGAGCACTTCAACTCTTGTTGTTGTTGCATCTTCAAATTTTGAGTGTAACTATCTTCATTTTCTCGTGAACATCAAACTTTGTTGATTTCAAGAAAAAAAAGTGGAATCTTAAGAGCCATTTTTGTGTCACAAATTGGTGCACACACCCTACACCCACCTTTCTAATCCTTCTTTATGTCCTTAGGTATACACATATATCTAATACATCTTCAACTTGGGATTCCATACAATTTCCCCATCTCTCATTTATGATTATTTGCTCATCAGTTTCCTCATCAACAACCAACTCTACTATATTTTTACAATCTTTTACTAAAAAAGTTTCCTTCTAATTTATACTTCACTTGCCCCATTGTAGCTTCACATTTTTCTCTTGCTTTATCACATGCATATATGTCTTCATATGTTTTGACTTCAATGCCTTCGTTAACATCTTCTACATTATCGCTATCTTTTCTAATATCAATTATTATTGTTTTCACACTTTCCATGTCTTTTTTTTTTTGATGAATAGGCAACTATCTATATTATTGATAAAGATAAAGTTACATATTCACAAAAAAAGGGCGGGTGGTAAGAAGGCACACCCTGAGAGTCACATGGGCAGAGCCCAGAAAACCAAAAAAACCAGTCACTTAGGCTTAGTCTAGAAGTCCATAAACATTACAAACATATAAAATAAAATGGCCATCAAGCGGCCAGAGCAGTACCAGTAGAGCCAGGAGGGTCTCTGTCATCCATGTGTTTCCTCCATACATCAGTGGGGTTTGGAGTGATGTAAGGAGGAGGACCTCGACCATCATCAACATCTTTCTCTTTATCTTTATCTTTATCCTCGCGTCGAGGCGAGATTGCAAGCGCCAAATGTGGAAAACATTTACCAAGAAGCATGCATATCTAATTTCAGTTTAGTATTAATTGTCATAATCTAACATCATACATATTATTAAACAAGGGTTATGAATTCCACAAGCATGCTTTCGGTGAGAGGCTAGCATGTAGACCAACACATAGACTACAATTCCGTTAACCATAATTGAATCAAAATAATTAACAACCCCATAAATCACCTCTTAAAAGAACTAAATGCTTTCATTTTTTTTTATTTCAATTACACTTTTCATTCTTTATTGTATTTTAAACGTACTCAATTATAATAACCTAGAATCATTTAAAATGTTATTAATCTTTATTTCCCTCAACCTAAAGAGTACAATCCTAAAGGGACCCATTTAAATACTAACATTGTTAACCATAATCTAACCAAAATGTTTAACAATTTCAAAAATCACCTCTTAAAAGAGCTTGATACTTTTCTTGTTTGAATTACACTCTTCATTACATATTGTATTTTAAATTTAATTATAATAGTCTAGAATCATATTAAAATATTAATCTTTATTCACTTAAAGAAAGTAATAATAATTTCTAGAATAATAATTGTAAGAGGGGACAATCCTAGAGGGGCCCATTTCATTCCTAAACAATAGCACTGTGCCATTTGTTTGGGGTAATGGAAGCATCCTATGCACCTACCAATATCTACACCTATCAAGCATCATAGTTCCAACTTCAAATCAAATCTAATATTGGATAAGTTTGAAATGAGTCATTCCTACGAACACTTTGACATAAAATGATGAAATTTCAATTGACAAGCGCGGGCAAAATATAAACTATATTCAAATTTGTGAAATTGTGGCATACAAACTTTGAGAGGCTGAGAGCAGTCATCCTGTTCGGGTGGGTCACAGAGACATTCACTGCAACTCATGGTATAGTACAAATAACTGCATTGTATGATTCCAAATCCTAAAAACGCCACACAATCAGCCAGCTACCAATAACAAACATGTGCAGCTTTTGTGTAACGCCAAGCTTGTCTGAGTCTGACAATCATCAAGGAATCCAAAGAAGTTTAGCAGGGGGGAAGGGGATTCCCACACAGCCCACTGTTGCTGGCGTACGAAGATTTGGGAAACTTCTGCAGAACACTTCCTTGCGGAATTCGACCGGATAAAGAATTATGCGACAGGTTCAGATCGGACAGAGCCGTGAGATTCAGAAACCGGCTGGGTATTCCTCCGTTCAGTTTATTGTTATTGAGCGTCAGTTTACCCAACCGTGTCAAATTCCCCAGCGTTTCGGGAATTGGGCCGGTGAAATTATTGAAGCTGAGATCAAGAACCTGTAACTGACCCATGGCGCCCAGGGAAGACGGGATTTCTCCCGTCAAAAGATTGTGTGACAGAAGGAGCTGTTCCATGCTGGCCTGCACATTCGCATTCTCAGGCAGGGGCCCAGAAAATCCGTTATGCGACAGGTCCACGAATTGCAATGAGCCGTCGGGGAACCGGCTCTGAACGGAGAAGACGGCCGTGACGGGCCCGGTGAGAAAGTTGGAATGCAAGTCTAGGCTGCCCAGGTCTCGCAGGCCTACAATTTCGTCCGGGATTGAGGAACTGAAGGCATTGTTCGAGAAATTGACGGAGTACAGATCCGTCATGGTGCTCAGCCATGGCGGTATGTTTCCGCTGAGGGAATTGCTGGACAAATCGAGCTGAGACAGAGGAGTCTGCAGCTCGGACAACCATTTTGGGGGGGTCCCGCGAATTCCACAGGAAGCGAGGGAAAGGGCGTATAAAGAAGGGAGCTTTGCTATGACTGAAGGCACTGTGAGGAATTTGAAATTGTTGAAGGAGATGTGAAGCTCTTGGAGATTGGAAAGCTCGGCGATTTCTTCCGGGAGGTTTCCGGACAGCCTGTTGTTTGACAGATAAAGAGAAAGCAGCTTTGAAAGCTTTGCTATTGATTTGGGAATAGGGCCGGAGAGCTTATTGTCGTTCAGATAGATTTCCGTCAGGCTGGAGAGCTTACCGATGGAGTCTGGGATGCGACCGGAGATTCTGTTTCTGGCGGTGGAAACCCTCTGCAGACTGATCAAATTCCCGAAAGAGTACGGCAGGGGGCCGGACAGTTGGTTTTCCTGGAGGCGCAGGAATCCCAGGGAAGAGAGCTTGCCTATCGACGGCGGTATGCTACCACTGAGGCGGTTTCCATTGAAGTACATGATGGACAGATTCGAGAGCTTCCCGACCGAGTCGGGAATCAGACCCGTCAGAGCATTGTCCGAGATGTCGAGAAGCTGTAACCACCTGAGTTTTCCAATGGCCCGAGGAATCGAACCGGCCAAAAAGTTGCTGTGGAGATCGAGGCTCCGGAGCATGACGAGACGGGAAGTTATCGAGTAAGGAATCGAACCTGTCAACCTGTTGCTGTAGAGATGCAAAACGTGGAGGTTCTGCAGGCCAGCAATGCTCTCGGGGATGGAACCGCTCAAATTGTTTTCTTGCAGGTAGAGCTCTCGAAGCTCACGGAGGTTTCCCAGGGACAGGGGAATCGAACCTCCCAGCTTGTTGGTGTTGAGAAACAGCTTCCTCAGCCTCAACAGCTTCCCTATAGACCGCGGAATGGAACCCGTGAGCTCTTTCAAATCATTCAGGTCTAAAATTTCCAGGTACTCCAGATCGCCCAGCGCCTCCGATATGCTGCCCTTCATCTGCGTATCGAATATGAAGTCGTCCCCGGAGAGAAGACCTGGGAGTCGAAGCCCCACTACCCGCCCGGTCTGCTTGCTACATGTGACCCCCTGCCATGCACAGCAGTTAAAGCCCTTCCATGAAAGCAGGCGCTGGGAACTGTCGTCGATGATCCCTGCCTTGAAGCTCAGCAATGCCCGCCGCTCTCCCACCCGGCATTCCAAACACCCGCCCTTCAAAGCACTCATCGATATAACCAGCAATGCAATAAGCAATTTCATTTTTTTGCACTCTAATCTCTCACAAATTTCCTATCATCAGATCTATGGCCCTGGTGGTGTCTTAAAAGTAAAAGGAGACAGTTGATTGCTTCTGCTAAAGCAGACTCAGGGCTGAAAAGAAAAGGGATGGCGATGATAATATACCTAGGTGGTAATAAAATTAAAAGAGTAAAGCGCTCAACTCCATCTAAGATCATTGAGAGGAATGCAAATAGGTGTGGAATGGGCGCCCCTTTCGTCCAGCGGACAGTCAGACCTGGGCCCATGTAATCAGTGCTTTTGTAAAACTACCCATCTCTTCTCACATTAAACCAAACGTCCGGAGGCAGCAAAATAATCAGTAATCCTTAACTTGGACATTAATTTTTCTAGGCTGTCATATTGACGCAAAACTGATCGTCATCTACCATCATTTTCCACCTCCCTGAAGGCCACTAAAATTCGCGCCCAGTAAAATTCGCCCGCATTTGACGAGCTGCCGGTCGACTAAATTTGCGCCCCCAATCCCGTTCGGTCGCCAGCGGCAAGGCATCGGAAGTCGACAGTCCCCGTATTGAAATTTTGTGACGGTTTTGATTTTCCCCTCTTTCTGGAACTTTAATGGTAGGTGAAGATTTTCTTCATTTTTATAATAAATTATGAAGTGTAATTTGAAATGTTGACGTTAATAATCATTACAGTTCTATTTTAAAATGTTTTTTTTTAAATGATGAAAATTGTATAATCATGTTCTTTTTGTTAATGTTTGGACCATTTTCGATTAGAGTGTTTAATAACAAATCTATAAGTGGCATATTCTTACACAAAATTTAATGCATAAAATTATCTTCACCAAGTCTCATTGATTCTCATAAATCTATTTAAATAGGACCTTGTCAAGATAAACAATTCAAAATATGCAATTTGATTATACTTCACTTTGTTTTAGATTTACACCTATAAATTGATTTAATGTGTGAAAGTGAACTTGGACTTGGAGAAGTGAACTAGTATGGTGATTATAGCAAATGCCTTAAGTTGTTAAACTATGTCTAAAAGGGAGTGTTGTTGAGAGACACTATTTGGGAGTTTGTTGAGTATGGATTTATTTTCCTTTAGTCAAGTCCCTATGGAAATCAATCTAACAACAATGAACCAAAATCAAAGATAATAGATAAGCATGCAATATGTCTAGAATCATGATGCAAGTAAGTGATGTAGATTTGATACTCCTTTAATACTCTAAGTCCAACATGATTTCAAAGGAGTAAGGAATATTTTTTTAAAATTAAATAACATTATCATGTAGCATACAAGTTAACATAGATGTGCACTATAACTCAAATTTGAGCAAAGTCTCTCAATAGTCAAGAGATGAGAAATTCGAAAAGAGGAAAGCACGAGTGTTCAACGCCCAAAACCCTAGTCGTTGCAGGTTGCTGCAGACGAGGATGGTGAAGAGGCCGGCGATTCATATGTTGTTGTGTGGGTTAGATCAAAGTCTAAAGGATGGAAGTAGTTGGCGTTGTCTTTTGTCTCGCTTGGGGTGTTTGTGGTTGTGAGAAAAGGCATCCAAGTTGGTTTATGTTCACTACGACGAAAAACCCTTGCTTTTGTTGCTTACTTCGTAGATGATGACGAAGACGATATTAGAGATGGCGTTTTCAATTCTTGTGAGGGAGGTGAGGGGTTATTCCTTGGTTCTACTCTCTTTTCTTTGATTGATCCAAATTGTGAGGAGATAGATGTTGGGTGGGAGGTTGAAGACTCTCTTTCCCCTCCTACCTTGTCTTATTATGGGGATTCCCCAGATGAAGAGGAGGAGTTCCTCATGGATTTTTTATTGGAGGCTCATCAAAAGGCGAGAAATCTTGTTGAGGTGCATGTGACTGAGGCCACTAATGGTGCATAGTTTTTGGGTTTACGAAAAGGTTTCCGTTTTCCCTCTAAAGGTGCCCTATCCCACACAAAGGATAGTTTGGATTCTATCCTTCCCCGTCCCTTTTCTCCTAATCTGGAGATGTGCACCTATCTCAATTGTTAGAGGATGAAGTTGTTGTTTTTCCTGATTTGGAGGTGTGCAAGTCTCAGCCATTGGTGGATGATGTTATTCCTCTGACTGGTGCCATTTCTAAGCCTGGTGTTCCTTTGGTTGTTGCCCATGTTCTTACCCCTAGAGGGGTGGAGGAAGGTTGTTCTAATGAGAGTTCCAACACCTTGCACGATATGGAGGCTGTGCAAATTGCTATTGATGTTCTTGATTCTCTCCTTGAGGAGACGATTGATTGGTTAAGGTGCTCACTTGTTGGGAGATTTTGTGGTAATCATCCCAACATTGACACTATTTGTAGATGGATCTTTTGAATTTGGAAGCTTTGTGGCAAGGTTGAGGTTTTTGCAATGTTGAATGACTTTTTTTATTTTTTCCTTTTCATGTTAAGAGGATTATACTAAGGTCTTGATTGATGGCCCTTGGTTTTTAGGGTTAAATGGTTTAAGTCTTCAAAGCTGGTCGTTAGGTTTCAATCTTATTTTTCAAGTTTCCTATTTGGGTCTAGATACATGGGCTTCCCTTGGAATTTTAGAATGAAAATATTTTCATGTTTATTGCTAACTCTTTTGGGCAATACAATGCTATTGATAAGATCACTAATTTTAGGAAGTGGTTGTTATATGCTAGATTATGTGTGTTTGTGGAGAAAAATTTGCAGCCGCCCACTTAGGTTACCTTGTCCTCCAAATTTGGTGTCTGGGTTCAACAGTTAGACTTTGAAGACTCCCCTATTATTTATCTTTCTTGTGGTAAAGTGGGCCATTCATCCACTTCTTGTCACAAGAACAAGAAACAACACTTTGTTTGGAAGAAGAAAGATAACCAACAAGCTGCTAAGGAAGACTTGTTTACTCCTAGTATGAAGAAGATAGAAAATTCACAATCTACTAAGGAGGACTCATTTACTCCTAGGTGTTAAGAAGTTCTGAAAGTTGATTTTAAAGAGTTTTTCCCATTAGATGCTTTGAAGATGGGGGAAGGTTTTTCCAATGATCGCATGCCTCATCTTCTCCCTCAAAAAGTTAGTTTTGAGGGGAAGGATCCTTTTTTTGAGATAAAACAAAGTTCTTTGGAACAATTTTTTAAACCACCATGATTTTAGTGGGCTGGTAGGTCTATTAGTCTTATTGTTTCTTTGGGTGTCTTATTTTTTGTTGTTAGTTGTTGTCGATTGTGCCTTTTATGATCCATCTTTTTATTGTACAAGGGTTAGGGCCCTTTCAAAACCCTGCTTACCTAATAAAAAACATAGATGTGCACTAGAGTAGCTCACATAATTAGTAGGAAGAAGCTGAAAAGATTCAATTTCAATCATAAAATTTTAAAAAATGAGGTTTAGACTTGCAACTATAAATATGACCTACATTAATTTTACATCTATGAATCTAATCTAAGTCGGGATTAAAGTTCAAAGCTATGTCACACTTCAGGCTAACTTATCAACTCAAGTGAATTTAAGTATTTCCAACTAAAATTCAATTTTAATCAAACATATGGTCTAGCTAGATGCATTTTATTTAAATTAGATATGAGAAAACTTTTCCAACTAGAACTATCCACTAAATATATATGTACCATAACTTTGAGACTAATTTACCAAAAAATAGAATTATTCAAAAAACTTGATACTTTCACAACTCCTCTTGTAAATACCATCTTTTAAGAAATCTAAAAATGTCTTTTGCTAAATATAAAGTATAGTTTCAATTTTTTTTTTTTTTAATAATTTAATTACTGTTTATATTTTCTTTTCTTTTTTATTTTATTTTTATCAAAAATTGGTCATTAACACTGACACATAAGGTTGATTATCTTGTCAAGAAAAATATAAAATTTTATTTAAAAATATATTAAAAAAATATGATGCACTAGAGAAGAGATTCAATGTCAAGATGATATGTTTTTCTTTTGAGATAAATAGTTAAGATAAAAGGTGGTTTCGCATCAAAATAGTTGTGTTTTTAGTACACACAAATTTTAAGATCTAGTAAAAAAAATATTTATTGAAATGGAGAAAAAATTAATCCATGCATTAAAGTTTCAAGTTACAAATACAAACAAAAAAATTGAAAAAAAAATACTATATAAAGAGTGGTGTCCCACTTAACCTCATTTTTCAATATTTTATCAACAACAAAATTATAGTGTCATTTTTTTTAATAAAAAAAGATCATTTTCATTTTTTTATAAAGAACTATATGTTGATGTATAGCTGTGGGCTTCATACTTCCAACAACGACAAAGCAATAAATTAAATATAGCCAGTGGCTATTTATTTATTGGAGGCAATTTCATTTGTTTGTAAGTAATATTTATATTTCAAAGGAGGCCGACTATAGTGTGAGACACATCCTTTCATTGGTGGCCGACCTTTGCATATTGAAGGGGCGTGTTGTTTAGAAGATCTCCCTTTCGAATTGTATTTAAGGAGGTGCTGGTTATTCTTTCACATATACATTTTTTATTCATTCAAGCAAGGTGCGAATTCCTACAACAAGAGTTCTACATTATAGATAGAAGTTATTCTTCAAGGAGATTGTGTTTATTATTCAAGAGGAATTCACACATACAATAGATCGACCATTTGTTTCTAGGAGATTGATATAAGAGAAGATCATCTTTATTATTTTTTGAAGTCAAGTTTGCACTCAAGGAGGAGTTCGATTATTTGCAACAGATTATATTGTTGTCTAGTACAGATTGATATCAAGGATATCTACAGTAGATTATGTTATTGCTGAGAGCAAATCTGTATAAAGAAGAACTCATCTATATTGTGTATATCTTGCATCTAAGAGAGATGCTATATTCATTGCATCAGGTTGGCCTAGTGTTTGGCCATGTTGTAAAGCAAACTTCTGCTCTTTCATCAATATATAAGAGATATATTTGTGGCTGGGTTTTTCTCCCTCGAGAAGGAGGGTTTTCCCAAGGTATCTTGTTGTGTTATTGTGTTCATTGTTTCATTTCTGTTTATTGCAAATCTGATCTTAAAAACTAACACTATAAACATAAAATATACTAATTTTTTTACATTTTATTAGTGTACACTATTTCAAAATTCAAAACATATACATCATTTTCTAGTTATTCAAGTTAAAAAATCTGATTAGGCTTGGTTGTTTGCTTATAAAGTGTGATACAATTTTGAACTTTCACCCATTGATAAGTAGAATTAGAGATCAAAACTAGTTTTGTAGGATGATCAATAATAGAATCTTGCTAAAATAGTAACATACACAATTTTTGTCTTAGAATATGATAACTTTAACCTTATTATTACATAACAAACATTTTAAAATCAAAGTGGGCCAAAAACATAATGGAATAGAGCATGTGTATGTGACTTTCCCCATTACAACTTCAAAGATTAATTATAACCTTATTATTACATAACAAACACTTTAAGATCAAAGTGGACCAAAATCATAATGGAATAGAGCATATGTATGTGACTTTCCCCATTACAACTTCAAAGATTGCTCACAAAGTAAATGTCTTTAACATTTTTTTATCATAATTTAAAAATTATTAAATTGATATATTAAAAAAATCAAAGATTGCATACAAAATGAATATCTTTAACATTTTTAATTATAATTTTAAAAAATGTTAAAATAATATATTAAAAGAATCATTATGTTTTATAATTTAAAAAAACCTAGAAACGTGTATTCTTTTACATGATTTTTTTTTGAAAATATATTCTTTGAGTTGTCCTATTATTTTGTAATAAAAATTTGAAAACATATTTTAAATTTTTATGTTTATTTATAATTAAAAAGTATAATTAAAACATTTTTAAAATTGTTATTATCCCTATAAAAAATATGATGATTTACGAGGTATCTAAACTATCTCCCCCCCCCTCTCTCTCTCTCTCTCTATATATATATATATATATATATATATATATATATATATATATATGGATATTCAGGGTTATCACATATAATAATCATGTATTCAATTAATTTAGATAAAAGAGTTAAAGTCAATAAAAATTAGAATATGTATTGAAATGAATATTAAAATTGTTAAATAAGGATAGAGGTGTTTAGTTTTCCATGTAATGATAGATGTTTGTTAAAATGTGTGTAGTTTCAATGATTTAATTTTGATTTTTTCCAACATACTTCAATATTGAAATTTTGAGAGACTATAAAAAGACCTTCGCTCTATTCGGATTCAAAATTGCATACGTGAGCTTAATATAAAACATTGCAGCCATATCTTGTGCAATCTTAAACTTGAATTTTTGACCTCAAATAAAGATCTTTTGATCTTCAAAAGCTATTTGCCTCAATGTATATGGGATTGAGTGGTGCTTAAAAACATTGATAGAACACAATAACAAGACTAGGGAATCCACATCTTGTCTTAATGGCAATCATGCCCTTTTTATTGATTCAAGTATTTAACAAGTTCAAAGATACACCTATATATCTATCCTTATGGTTGCAGATGTTGATACAATGTCCTTATAATGATAATGTACTCTTTAGTTGATGAATCGATAATAACTCTACAAAATCTTAGGATTTGTCTTTTATACAACATCTTAACAATCAAATTTGAATAGTTTACACTTGAATTAAAAAGAAATAACTAGTTAGAATCAAGAATCAAGATCTGTAATCAAATATAATTAAAATTGCAAATTAAAACTATACATATAATCTTAAAGTCAATTTAAGACTATACCTAAAAGACGAAAAACAAAATAATTAAAAATAAGATCTACATCTATTAAAAAAAGTCAAACTTGAAAGAAGTTAAAGTTAAAATTAACCTTTACAAAAATATATAATATTTAAATACAAATAATATACATTTCTTCTCTACAATTGTCTACAAATATAAAACATTATAATAAATCATATTAGATGAAATTTTCTAAATTCAATATCTTTATTTTAAGATCATACACCTAGAAATGTTAAATTCTTCTTATCCTAAACCTAATCTAGTCTATAACATTGATCGAAAAATACCTATACAATAAAAACATCCAAGCAAATGGGCCAGATACCATCAAATTCGATGAAACGTCCTTTGACTCACTTCTTGGGTACACAAAACCGTAGTAGTTGAAGTTTAGCTCGAAAGCGCTCCTTCTCTGACAAATTAAATTTGAATAAACTCTGGGGTTTTCCTCGTTATTACAAACAAACAGTCTGAAATGGAATCTTGGCATTTCCGAGGGCTAAAAAGAAGCGGTTCGTCTTATTCAAAGATTAAGTGATGAATGATGTGTAACAGTTTTTTTTGCCTCGAACTTATCCACACATGCAAAATTGTCAACGTTCATTATTATGCGTAATGTGTCGCTATCATTTGATTTCACGTTACTAGCCTAATTTCTTTATTTCACTAGTTTAGTAATTTAAAAATCCCAAATACTGCAATTGCATGGGGATTAATTATGACGTCCATGGCTTGTCTAACACCACTTCTAATTACTAAGCCACTTTTAAAATGGGCTTTGTAAGGGAAGTGGACACCAGCTTTAGGGAAAAAGACAAGGGCCTTTTCAAGGATAGGATTTCAAAGAGGTCAATGTTTTTCATTTTTTAATTATAAAATATTCATGTGTTCAACTTGTTAAAGTGCCTGCAAGGCATCTTACTAAAAATATGTTTTTCTTTTATTTGGGCAACTTTGAGATTAAATTTTATAGTAATAAAAGATTTGCAATTTTGACGTGTCTTATGTAAGGGGACACAAAAGACCATCTTACCAAAAAAAACATTATAGTTTTGTGAGTTTGGTAAAATTGTTTTTTGGGAGAAGATAGAACATAGGGTTATTGATATGCACCCTAGATTCTTGGAGGTGGCATAGAGAACAAACCAATGAGAGTAAATTTTTGGGTTATAATACATATGTAAAAAAAAAAAAAAAATTAGGATGGGTTATAATAAATATGTAACAAAATAATATAATGAAGATGAGATTTATGGTAAGATTCAAAGTGAATTATTATTTAGATGTAATGAGCGTTGAGTGGATCATTTGTTATCATGGAAGGTGTGTTTGTATGAATCATTACTCATGAAATATGGATCGATGAGTTTAAATAAAAAAAGTAAATAGTTAAATCTTGATATAAATATCATAATTTGGCACACTATGAAAAATGCTTCCTACTTGTTAATGGATGAGTTGAAGGGGATCTATAACGAATGATTCATCAAGAACAATACTTGTTGAAGGTTTACAAACATGGTAGCAAGTTAAGTGAGCTTGATATTAGGGGAAATTTCATAGTTAAGTATGCTTGAGTTAGAATAATAATGGGATGGGCAATCTCCCAGGAAGTCTCAATGCTTCATCCTATGAGCATCATCTAGATACAATGAGTGCTAAGGGGAACATTCGTTCTCATGAGACATGGGTTTGTGTGAACCATTATTCATGAAATATGGGTCAATGAATTTGAATAAAAAACTACGTAGTTGAATTTTGGTATAAACATAAAAATATGACACACTACAAAAAATAGCTCCTAGTTGTTAATAGATAACCTAAAGGGGCTCTATATTGAATGGTTAATTTGAAGGATTTTGCAAATTTAATAACAAGTTAGTGGGCTAGATCTTGGGGGAACCTCCATGGTTAAGCAGGCTTGAGTCAGAATAGTACTGCGATGGGTAACCTCCCAAGAAGTCTTGATGATTCACCCCTATAAGAACCACCTAGACGCAATGAATGCTAAGTGACCATTTATTTTCATGAGAGATGGGCTCGTGTGAACCACTAGTCATGAAATATGAGTCAATAATTTTTTCTAAAAACTAATGTAATTGAATTATGATATAAATATCATAATTTTACACATTGCAGGAAATACCTCCTACTTAACAATGGATGATTTAAAGGGGCTCTGTAATTAATGGTTCATATTGTGTAACACTTGTTATGTTTTACAAATGAGGTAGCAAGTTAAGCAAGCTTGATCTTGGGGGAAACTCCATGCTTAAGCATACTTAAGTCAAATTATTATTGGGATGGTTAACCTTTTGAGAAGTCTCAATGCTTCACCCTTGTGAACATCACCTAGATGAAATAAGTGCTAAGTGGACCATTCATTCTCATGAAAGATGAGTTTGTGTGAACAACTATTCATGAAATATGCATCAATGATTTTGACTCAAAAACTATGTAGTTGAATCTTGATATAAATATCATAACGAAAAGTTAATTGTTACAAAGTCATAAAGATAATGAAATAGAAAAATAATATCCTCTTAATTATCATAAACATGTTGTATGGGAATTAAATTTCTCTTACATAAATATAGTTACTTAAATAAGTACATACAATTAAAGCACAACTAATTTAGTATAAATAAAAATATATATTTTTGGTTTAAATAACTTGGGAAAGGCTCCCAAGGTACACAAAAAAGGGTTTTGACACTTGATGTTGGAAATGATATATCTCCTAGGTTTGATAGCAACAAATGATTATCAATCAAATAATACCAATCTAAGTATAGTTCAATATAGAATAGAGAAAAATACCTTTGATTCCATTGATCATAATGATCCATTCATAATTATATCACAAATTAACTCTCTTTCCATATAAAAAAGTAAATAATATACTACATATTCACTTATTTGATACAAGCAGACAATTACTTTCTCATCTTCTCAAATTTGACCTTGAAAAAGCACTAGTTGAACCATACAATCAACCAACCCAGCTAAAATAAAATATGAATTGACTAGAATCATACCACCAATAAACCAAACTTAGGCTCAAAACAAACCCAACCCACCAAATAGTATTCATACCATCTACATACAATCAAACTAGAGGAGGGAAGAAAATTACATCAATCTCCCCATGCCTATAACCAAACAAGGTTTAAGCTTAAATATACATATAAAAACTATAACTAGTTGAAGGACAAGGAAAATTACCTTGGCCTCACTAAATCCCCACTAAATATCTTATATATATATATATATACCATTTATCTTCCATAGGAGGAATTTTTTCCACATCCTCTAAACTCTCACCATCACAACAATCCAAAAAGGCATGAATAGCATCAAAAAATGGGGTTACCTTTAATCCTTTGGCTAACTCCTTAATAGATATATACAAATTCTCTTGTCATTGTTTGATGACATGAACATGATCGATATAACTTTAAAATACACCTTGATTTGATGTTGGGCATCCTCAACATTGTTGTGAAGTAGATATTGTTAGAAAAAAAAAAGATTGAATAACCCAATGAACTTTTTAAGAGAAAATCAAAGTTACATAAACTGGAAAAATATAAGAATGTAAACCAGGACCCTGAGAGATTATGAAATGTCAATGTGACAATATTGCATTAAGAGCTTCCAAGCTGAAAAGATACAATGCAAATATGCATGAATCAATTAATACATGAATGAATGCATGCAAAAGATCTATGCCAAGAGATGTAAATACAAGCTAGGTAGTGAGTTTATATATAACTTAGGAGAAGAGGTAGGTGGTAAATCCAACCAATATGAATCAACCACAAAAAGTGGAGATGGACCACCAAAAGTGGAGGATGCCACCAAAAGTAGAAAGTGTTCCACCCTTTAAGGAAGGGGACACCACATCACTTATCTCCTAGTAATAAACTCATTTTATTATCCTAAGCAAGATTAATTAAGGTGTAGGAAAAACCTAGGACTAAGGGAAAATAAATTAACCTGCTAGGAAAATAAAGACCTACACCAACACCCCCCTTAAGTGCAGCTTAGGAGGATGTAAAAGATGATGGGTCCTAGCAAATGAGGCCATGTTAGGTACCCATCTACATATCAATTCCCCCCAAAGAAGAAGAATCTTCCCATACAAATAGAGAGAGAACACCCCCTAGAATAGAGAGAGAAGATGAGGACTAAGTAGCCCCCCAAGAAGAGATCCAATGGTAGATGCTCGAAACTTGATGGAGAAGATAGTTCACGATTGTCAAACAACATTCTTCCCCTTAGGAAGAAACAAAACCAAAGGTATATGCAAGTTATCTCCCAAGTCCTAAAAGGAATATGTAGGAAGAAAGTGCAAAATGCATGAAGTCTCTGAAGTCAGCTCAAGTGTCTTCATGTCGATGCTAAAAGCTATAACAATTAAATGAGGCATTCTAGACCACACTGCTGAAGATGACAAATCAAAATCTCTTAGAGATTGATGTAGAGCATAATCCAAAGACAATGATAGTTTGACAATAGTTATGCAATGACTATCATCAAAGAGGAGAGATAACCCCTCAAATGTGTCTTCCAAATCTAAAATGTGAGACTCCAAAAACAAACATGAGATGTCTGGTAGAAATTGGTCCCAATGGACTAAATCCAAAGTACATAAATGATCCTACTGCAATGAGTCACTGGAGGCTTTCAAAGAAGCATATCTAGAATTTGAATCTACAACAAGTGATGTTGATGTGATTTCAACATGAGGATGAAAAGAAAAGAGAGAAGTCTTTGTGTCATCTGAACGTTCAAGACGTGCATAATACTTAAGCTCCTCTAAAGTAGCATCATCAAAGGGTATATTATATGCATCATCAACTAGAATGAGGCAATCTATAGTAGGATCATCTAGGAATGGAGAAACATGAGGATCTCCAAACATCTCCCAGATCTTGGTCCAAAGTGTGAGGGGTCATTCAATGTCCGCTATAACCAACATAGTGTAAGTATCAACATGAGAACCAATCACTCCTAATACATGATCAATTATATTACCCCATATCGATTTCCTTCTAGGTGTTTCTGATTCAAGAATGAGCCCATAAAGGTAAGGCAAAAGTTTTATCCATCTGAGATGGGTTATAATGCCTTTTTTCCAAGACTTATAATTAGCCTTATCTAGGATTATCACAAAAGGATGAATAGAAAAACCCATGATACAATCCTCAAATGATTACAAATGAACACCAAAAGGGAACACCAATACACTCCCACCCTTTTTACTAGTATCAAAGATCACCCCTCAAATATTATAAGGTTGACACTTTATAGTTTAGTTCTTTTACAAATCCTTTTACAAGATATAATGCCCAATAGGCTCAAAATAGCCAAAATTATAAAATTTGATACAAAATAAACCTAAGACAATTTGGGAAAATTAGCCTTATAGCCGTGTAATGCTCTTCAATACCTTTCCAACACCTATTCGTTTCCAAAAATCAGAGCACTGGGGTGAAAGTTATGGCCTCTTGAAGAAATTTGCAACAAACAACTTCAACCTGCAATATTTGGCAGAAAATTGATTTTTTTTTTGAATACCTCTGTGGATGGAAATTTCTCTTCTCCATATTTATGAAAATATCTTGTTTGCCAAAAATGGGCAGTGTGGCAAAAAGTTATGAATTTTTGAAAAACTGGCTGAATTTAGCTTGTAGATGACCTCCCTAACACAATAAAAAATTTCCAAAACTCAAATTTGTCTAAAATAGATAAATTTTATGTGAGAATAGGGGTTTTTGGGCCCTCTGAGCATAATGAAAAGGTCCGTTTGGGCTGAAAATGCTCTAGTAAAAATTTGTTTTCCAGATTTGAGCTTCAAACCCCCGTTTGCAACTTTGTCAAATGGTCTCCAATTTGGATGAAATAAAAGCTAAATTTAACTTTCTCGAGCCTTCTGGATGCATTGGAACAATAAAAGATGTTTCTAGTATAACCAAAATACTGCAATCACCTGGATCTAACAAAAAAACATATGCAGTATGAAGAGGTTATTAGATCTTTGCAAATCCTTTTTTATTCTTTTGATCGTTCAAAATGCAAGAGAAGAGCATACATAAATTTACAAGATCTTTACAAGAAAAATCATCTCTCAATTAGGAATCTATGAACTTAGATTTCTCAAAAAAAATCTCTGATACCATGTTAGAAATTTGAAATAGATTGAATAAACCAAAGAACTTATTAAGAGAAAATCAAAGTTACATAAACTGAAAAAACATAAGAATACAACCCAGGACTCCGAGAGATTATGCAAGTCGCTGTGCAAAGATACATTCAAATGAATGCATGCAAAATATCTATGCCAAAATATGTAAGTACAAGCTAGTTAGTGAGTTTATATAGAACTTAGGAGAAGTGGTAGGTGGAAAATCCAACCAATAGGAATCAACCACAAAAAGTGGAGATGGACAACCAAAAGTGGAAAGTGTTCTACCCTTTAAGGAATGGGACACCACATCACTTATCTCCTAGTAATAAAATCACTTTATTATCCTAAGAAAGCTTAATTAAGGTGTAGGAAAAACCTAGGACTAAGGGAAAATAAATTAACCCACTAGGAAAATTAAAAAACTACACTAGTAGATATGAGTCAACCATTATTGACAATATGGAAACATAGCTTAGAACTTGAGTCATGTTAAAAATGTTCCTAAAACCTCTTGTGTGGCTAGGGTCTAGCAACAAATTGGACATGGCCTCACTAATTCCCACGTAAGTCTCCCCATCAGTATATTTTTCTAGTTCCTAAATCTTGAGCACCCAAATCCTCAACTCTAACTTGTAAATTTCTTAATCTAGATATGCACAAAATTATTCACCATTTCCTCACTCGTTACCCTTGCCTATCTCTATTTTCTCTTTCTTATGATTGGATTTTCCTTGGACCCTTCCCTTTGTTTGAGAATTTCATAACCCTTTTCATACCTCTTTGCTCCACCCTTGAACCCATGGAATGTTTTTTGTTTCCCTAAAAAACCATGCATCACATATAAAAAATACCAATACTAACTATTATTAGAAGTTTGATACACCATACATTGTCATCCACTTATAATAATCACTCCATAACTTAGTATGTTGATCTCTCATGTTCTTACTATTACTATAATAATTTATATCTCCTATCATGACCAAGTGAAATACACCACCCCTTATCAAGTCTAGGTTTGTAAATCCATTTTGATAAGTGGCCTCAACTCCTAGAGAAAATTATACCTATACTAAATCTAAAAACTTCCTTTCGCCTCCTCAAATCCACCCCCTTATTTTCTAACTAGTTAGCCATAGTGTTGTTTGTCCTTTTGATATGACTAAAGGAAATTTCATCGAACAAATTCATCACTTCTTTGAATTTTGATATGATGAGCTTGAATTCCACTTAGTGACAAGGATTGGATTTTTGTGCCAAATGGATCATTTGAGCTCTTGAGGCTGATGAGACTTGGAAAATTTTGGTTTGTCACTACATTTTTCTTGTATCCGTTTGGGGAGACTAACATGGAAGGGGATTAGATTTTACATCCTTCTCATAATGAAAGACCTTGTTCAAATATGAGGTACTTTTGTGATACAAAATATTTGGAGAACTTGGGAAGTTTTGGTGCCCTAGCTTCTTAAGAATGACACTAGATTTCCCAATGTTCTCTTTATCAATCATTATACTATTTGGTGGTCTCTTATTTTTTGTGTCAAAATCATCCTCTTACTAAGATCCCATGGGTCCATTCTTTGATGTTTTTCAAAAAAGGGGGTTAAGACCCTCCTTGACCTCTTTTTCAAGGTGTAGTGTTGAAAAATATCGTCTGTGACATTTTCACACTTGTTTGGGTCCTCCTTGTTGAATTGAGCATAATGTTGCCTTGATTTAGTGTTGTAATGTGTTTAACACATTCACATTAGGTCTTGGGCCCTTGTAAGCTAAATGGACTTAATGGTGCCTTATTTTAGGTGTTGTAAAGTGTTGTACCACATTTTCACATTAATCTAGGATTTTCATTATTTGTTGGACTTCTTTATGCTTTAATTGGCCTAATTTTCCATCCACAAGCCTCATTTAATGCATCTTTTCGAGGATAATCCCGAAATACACCAAAATCCAATCATAATTCATGTATTTTTAGGTTGTGTGGCCTAAATTTAGTGATCTAGGACTCATATGCCACCTTGGGCATATGGGTCCCGATCCTGATTTCACATGAATCTAAGCAGTTTAAAAAAATGTGTCCCATAGTTAAGACTAATGGGACTCATACGCCACTTCTGGTGTATGAGTCTCATGTGGCCCAAAATCAAATTTAATTCAAATTCTTAGTAGGATTTTATCCTCCTAGATTTGATGTCAGCTTGTAGTGTTGTGATTTCAATAAATTTGGCATAAACAAGTATAAATACAAGGTTATTTCACTCATTTTCTACCTAGCAAGTTGATGAAGCATTCCTAATAGCTAAATTATGATCAAGAGCACTTAAAAGAGCATTCAAGAGTTCACAAGAGCATTCAAGATCATTCAAGGAATGTTTGTCAAGTGTTTTAGACCATTATTTAAGTATCAAGCATCATGTCAAAGTCATCATGCATCATGCTTATTTTTGAGCTAACAATTGTGGTGTAGGGTTTCATGATTCAAGCTAGCATTCAATTCAAGATCTATCATATTCAAGCAAGATTCAAGATCTACATCCATTGGAGTCACTTCATACATGTTTGCAACACTTTATTGTTATGGTTTGGTGAGTTGCAACATTACATTTTGTTCATTCATCATTCCTTTATCTTATTTGATTTCATTACAAGTTTTGATTACCAAAATAGGGTTTGACCAAGGAAAACCCCTTTCCCCTAACAATTTTTTTTTCCCCCTCTTTAGTGTGTAATTTGCAGATCTAGGTTGAAGACAAATTGAAGAGAAAGATTGGAAAGAAGTTGTCTAGTTGCAAAGTGTTCAAAGTTGTTACCTTATCTGGGAGATCATTAGAGAACATCTATAGAGTAGAATTTGTCAGTTTAGATCCCGAAACCAGGTTGAGAAGGTTAAGCAGAGATTGAAGAGCAGATTCAGGTCTTGATTCTTTGGAAAATTCAAACTGGACTAATACACCACTTCTGGCGTACGAGTCTCAATATAGTCAAATTTGTAGTTTTTAGGAGTTTCAGACTTACCTTTGCCAAATTTTTGTTCTTGCCCAGAAACCCTAACCTGGGACTAAATCGCACAGACTGGCGTATGAGTCCTAATAGACATTAATTTTAGTATTTTTATCATTTCAAGTCTTCATTCAAGCTCCTACAAATTTTCAGGTGCACACTTATGATTTTCTAGCTTTCTATTATATTTTGCATACATCTCTAGGTAATTTAGTGAAACTTTGCATATCATTAGGTTTATTCATTAATTCTTACATATCATTTGTCTTTCCAAGCCCTAGCTTAGTGGTGAACCCCTCTTTAGTTTCTAATCAGACCCTAAGACAACCCTATTGCAAGATCTCTTTCTCCTT
Organism: Sequoia sempervirens; assembly: GCA_007258455.2. Taxonomy (NCBI): domain Eukaryota; kingdom Viridiplantae; phylum Streptophyta; class Pinopsida; order Cupressales; family Cupressaceae; genus Sequoia; species Sequoia sempervirens. The sequence continues at coordinate 34,671 of VDFB02170418.1, read as the reverse complement.
TGCATACCTTAGATTGAGATCTCTAGGATTTTCTTTGAATGAGAGAGTGAAGAAGATTGCTGTTTTATGTCCTAAACCATAAGAAATGATAATTATCAACCTTTCACAAGGATACTAAGAATTTGTTTTACTTAGCTTGAATTCAAGGTGAAGTTTCATCCATCCAATCAAGACCATGAAAATTTTGAAACTATTATTGATGTTATTACTATGGATAGGGCTCACAAAATTGGAGTTCAATCTTTCAAACCTTGGTGGAAAGATTGGAAATGGTACCCTAAAACTTTCCATGCAGAAGGATGCAGATCAAAACATCATGATTCTATCTTAGAGTACACACTGTGAATGCCTTAGCAAATCTTCTGCAGCATGTCTCAATGTGTGGTACACCAAACATGAATGATATCAATGTACGCATGTTGAAAACATATTAGAACAAGTGTACCCACCTCTGCCTCACACTTATACATCAAACTAATCACCATTCTTAAAATAATGCACCTTGTTGACTGTATCAATAGATATCTCTGCACATCACCTAACTCCAGAGTATTATACAAACTTCAACATACACACTTGATATCAATGAAAACACATCTTGAGTTGACATTAATGACAAAATTTATTCCCAACAATGTGTCAACCCTATTGAACACCTAGAATATTGAGAGGGGGGTGAATTAGTATTCTACTAAACCATTTAATTGCTAACCATTCAATAATTAAAACATATCTTGTTGCAACTGTAAGCAAAAAAATGAAAGGAATCATAACATCACATTAAACATAAACACCAATATTTTTACATGGAAAACCCAGAATGGGAAAAATCACAGTGAGGATTAGCTTACAATATATTATAACCAACCATAAGATATTATAGGGCACATTGCCATGACACATTGTCCTTGAAAGTCTCACAGTCTGAAATGATTACAAAAGAGTGTGGCTCATCACCAAAAGGATGAACTGATGAAATACACCTTTTGTGTGTTGAGTTCAGTTCCAATTAAGCTTGGAAAAACAAAATCCTGCATCGGTTTGCAGGTTCACAACAATTGCCAACAACTTCGCATGATATCACACTGTCGCACATCACTGCTTGTAATTTTCGCTTAACACACATACATACATCTATCTATATATGTTTGTATCTCACTCTATTACAAAAAATGTTTCATACATATATGTATCGACTTACATCAACATACATCAATTAGGTCGGCCTAATTAGATGTGAACATACTTGATTCAAAATAGCTTGTCAGCACAAAACAAAAAAAATTCTTTCGCGCTAAAAAAAATGTGCAAGACATAAAATAGGTCAGCCTGGACCTAATAAAGAACTCTTTAATCATCCATGAAGTGTACACCACTTGTCTAAGTCAACCAGAAGAAGTCCCATACCAAAAATTGTTAGCCGAACTTCTGTCATTTATATTTATCAACCTATTCAACCAAAATCATAGAAAACTCATCCATAGCTACAATTAATAGTCCTGATTAACATATTAAAACCACATAGGTCAATCTTATGATATGAACAATTTCAGACTAGATTACCGGATTAGAGTACCTGAAACATTGTTTACCGGATAGACAAAAACTATCACAAACCAATGTTGGCATCAATGACAACACATTGGAGGGCTTCTTCTTCATTCTTCCAACAAATTTTTTTCAAAGGAATGACTGTATGGAAAAGGTGACAATTCTCGATTGCAAATGTTCCCTATTGGGTTTCCAAAGCATTAATCTATAGATTGACACATTTGTTTTCCTACCTTTTGCTAGTAATTAATGCACTAAAAAAACAAATCAAAGCTGAAATTAAAGTTATACATACCATCGAGCTTGCTCTTGCAAGTCTTTGGAACTAACAAACTTTTTCTGTGTAGTGTGGGGCATGAGGTACATGCACCATCATGAAGGGAGGTTTGAGTGTTTTGAGTGCTAGGAGCTATGAGAGAGAATAAATTTTCTAAAGATGAGTGTGCAAATGAGGATGTTTTGAGCCTAATTGCCTATATATTACCCCCAAAACCTAGGGTTTCACCCATAGCCACCATTCTGGATCATTTTTTGAGCCTCATTTTTAATCTTGGTCATTTTCTGGGACCCCTAGGGCCTAGTTTTACGTCCTCTTTTCAACTAAACTATTATTGAACTCTTGTCGTAAGCTTGACCTGAAATTGATTTTTTGGCCAACCTCTCGAGGGGGAAGCCTAGCATCCTATCATCCTTCCATCATCCACTGGTGCACAATTGAGCACCAATTTTTTTTAATTTTTTCTTCCAAGCAACTATTATCTTTGAAATAATGTAGTAAGTACATTGTGTCAAAGAGGAGCAAAATGTAGACATGCAAAAATTCCTAATTCATATCACACATCCCTAATATTGTATTTTCATCATTTTCATCACTGATTCTCCTTCTAAGATCATTTTTCATTAATTAACCTATTTCCCCTATTAATTAATTAATTCATCATATTTCATTAATTTTCCTCTTGTCTCCTCTGATTGAATAATTTTTAATTATTTAATTATCCATGATCTAATTTTCTTCTAATGTCTCATGATTAAATAATTTGAATTATTTAATTATCTAATTCCCTACCACTTAGCATTGAATATTCTTTATTAACAAGGAATATCCTAATCCTCCATAATTAAATAATCTTAAATTATTTAATTGTTCTAATTTCCGTCTCAAAGGAATATTCCTATGATTTTTTTTTCAAAATATCTTATAAACATCTTAACTTCCTCTTTTATCCTCAATCATTCATTTTCATGATCTAATCTTCACCCTTCATTTTGAAATATCTTAAACCAATTTCCTAAAATTGTGGAGATATTTTGAGTTCAAACTAATCTTGATCCGTCATCCTCCTTGATCTACTCTCATCCATTGATCTCAAGATTTATTCTCAACCGTTGATCTAAATCTTGAAAATATATAAAACAACTTTCATCCCTTTATAATCAACACCTAGAATTCTTGAGCAAGATCATGTCATTTTAAGTCTTGAGTATTTGATCAATTATATCATCTTATCTAGGTCATTCATGCTTTTGTAACCATGGGAGCTAATGATTAAGTAATCTAACACACCATCAACCATTCAAAATAGAATGCTATGTTTGTACTTATTTGGTTTTCATGTTTTGAATCTAATTTTCATTACTATATGTTGATTTCTAACCTTCTTTGCATTCAATTTCATTTGTAAGTGGGATTTGATCATTTTTTGGATACGGGCATTGTGAATTCTAACCCTTGATTGAATAATTCATGCTTCATTTCCATTTTCCCCTAACCCCACTTCACACCATGATTTGTAGATTATTTACTTTTCTTGAGATATGCTTCTTGATCCTTTGTGATCCATGATGAGCTTGATCAATAGTTAGTTTTCTCTTTTTTATTCTGGGTATGTGTAGGATCATGATGGGCCAAAAAGTGGCGATATGATGGGTATGTGGTTGACAACTTTTTTAACCCAAAATTGATGAAATGAAAAGGGTTTTTAAAGGAGATTCTCAAATTTCCACCAATATAAATTATGCTTTACTTTGAATTTAATAAATAATTAATATTTATTTTCTATTTGAATTATGACTAAAGTCTTGATTGATAGGTTGATTGAAAAACATCTATAGCTTTCAAATGATATCACATTTTTGAATCCATGCATCACATTCTATGCTTCGCATACTATAGGATTAGAAAAAAAATGAATTTCATGAAGTTTTGACCAAGTTAAGGTGGTTAGACAGACGCGTTTTTATATTTTTTAAAAGTTGTAATTAAAAAATCACAATTAATTATTTACTTGGAAAAAAATTACAAAAAAGTATGCATCACATGTAGACATGAGTCCTCTACTTATATCTAAAATCTTATAAAAGAAATTCTCATTATATTGTGGTTAGGGTGGTCAGACAAACACCTACTTCTTATTTTTTCCCTGAAATTTAAGTACTACTGCATTGAAATTTCAAATTTTCACCAAATAGATTTTTTTTTTTAAAACCTAGTAGTTTAAAAACTACATTCAATTTGCTACAAATTCTATTCTTACATATTTTTGAAATAATATAGATAACTTATTCAAATTTTTACGTCAAGTTTCCTAACTTTGATTTTTCTGAATTTTTCGCCACTTAATGGCCCTTTTTTCCATGATGATCCTGCACATACCCTTCTGCATCTTTAAAACACTTTAAGCTACTTATTTCATATACATTCTTGAACTTATATACCCTTTTATATCTTTAATGCCATACAAACTAGACTTTGATGAGTGGGGATATGATTATGATATGTTGATATTTGCATGATAAATGTATGAATGTGTATGAATTTTAGTTTAAATATATGTTTAATTCATGTTTGTGGGAGACTTAAATATTAAAGCATTGGCCTCTTATATCAAGAATGAATAGAAAAGGGGTGAGATCTTGTAGGAATATGTTGAAAAGGAGATCCCAATGTAGCTAAGAAAATAATCCACAGATCCCAATGCAGTTATTGATGAGTGGTTAGAGATCCCGACTTATAAAGGTGTAGGAAGGAAAACAATGCATGTTAGGGAATGTGACTACACCAGGATGAAGCAACTAGTTATAGGTCATATTGGTCACACCTTCCAGTTTGTAAAGAAGAGATGGGAGGAATTAACCCCTAAATTGAAGAAGAAGGAACCTCACTCCCTATACAATTTTATAGCCATTATTAGGTCTCACAAGTATATAAAAATTTCTAGGGACAATGAACTAAAATGGCTTCCATTAAAAATTCATCCACCTCTCCTTCTTTACCTAGTGCCACATTGGACAAGGAGGGATCATGATAAAGTACAAGCAACAGAGAACCTAAGGCTAACAAAGATTTCATGTTGAAAGGGCTACTATTTGAGAAAGGTTTTAAGGGGGTTTATATTGTTGTAGACTTCAAGGAGATGACTTTGTAGTACAACCTTCGTGACCCAAATGTTGCTTGAGGACAAACAATTGCTTAATTGGGGGGAATGATGAGCTTAATTAATAACTAGTTTTTTCTTGTTTATTCCATATATTTTAAACACTTTAAGTTGCTTATTTTAGATACATTTCTAAACTTATATACCTTTTTATATCTTTTATTCCATACAAACCAAACTTTGATGAGTGAGAATATGATTATGATATGTTGATATTTGCATGATGAATGCATGAATTTCAGTTTAAATCCATGTTTAATTCATGATTGTTAATAGTATGCATGTTTTGGATGAGAACTAACTCCTTATAGCTAGAATAGCAACCTGCAACAACTAGAGAACTCAACCCACATCTAAAGGATTTCAGGCTGATAAGTAGGGGAGATTCCAGGATGACTAGACACGTGAAAGTTGCAGAAAATGATGAAGACAATCATTAGAGTGATTGATTGGGAGTCATTAGAGCATTCAATAAGATGATGGAAGGATGAAGGAGTTTGTGATGAACAAGGAAACTACCATAACTATTTGTGCAAAGCACATCTTTGCCATGTCATTGAATAAGAGTTGAAAACCTATTTGTCTTCTTCCATTTGTTTCAGTTATAGTTTTTATTGCAAAGATTTTGTCTCTCTCTATTCTGAAGGAGAGTGGACGCTTTCATTTCATTTCAATTTCTAGTCCTTATGCAAATAAACCTCCTCCTGAATCTGTATAGTTGGATCGATGGTTGAGGAGCGGATCTAGTTAGAGATACATGCATTTTTAATATTTCTAGTATTGCTTTCCAGTAGACAATATTGCATTGTTTGTTTTTTGTTATTAGTTGTAGTGGATATGAATTCATGAATGAAATATTTGTGAATATTTTTGTCATATTGTGAGAGTTCAATTTTATAAAATGAAGACGTTCCATTTTATTGTTATCTTTAGTTGATTCAAGTAGCACATATTTGGTTTATCCTATGGGAACAACAACTTGAGCAAGGGCCACTCAAGGTACTGTTTACCCACCTTTGATTTCTATTGTTAGAATAAATGTTCTTTTCAATAGATTCTTCACTACACACATGTGAATGATATCTTAGTTTTATGATTCACCTTCTATATTGAGTCTTGAGTCATCCTCTAGAGTAAGTCAAGTAGTTAGGAGTTAGAGTTATCAATGTAATGAAGTTGTAGAGTTCAAGTTAATAGTTATTAGTTGTAGTGCTAAGCTAAAAGTACCCACAACATCAGTAGCAGATTAATTTATTTCCTTTGTTTTTTCGTTTATGCTTTATTTCCCTTTGAAAATCTTTACTGTTTTCTTGTACATGTGTAAACCACCTATACTTGATGATATAGGCCATGTAGAGTGTATGAATGCACATACAATACCAACATAATCAAAAGCTTACTAAGCCCTGGTTGATAATTAAATGAAGCCTATGCAATATTTTAGTGGATTGTTAAGCTAAGAACCCTTCCCCTGAATTGTGTGTCTAACACCAAGTTGACTAGGTCCATTAGTTGGGCCTTACAATCCATGTATCCTTATATATAAAAGGTAGCTTGTTTATTGGATTATTTGAGTCCTTGTTGCTTTATCTTATTTGAATTTATTTAGGATTTATTGAAATTTGTGTTCAAATCCTTGTTCTATGATTGTGGATATAAAAGTGCATCTATAATGGGTCTTGAGATAAATTTGTAGAGTCATAAGTCACATACCTTACAATTTCTACTCTATTTGAATCATAATCATTTTAGTACCCTTTATCATAGTATGTTTTAGGATTCATTTAAACCATGACCTCAACCTTTTTTAAATCACATGCCAATTTTACATTCTTTCATGTGTTTGGAGCTAATATTATTTTTTCTTGTGTTTTGACCTCTTTATAATATTTTATGATTTTTATCTTATATCAAACCCTTCCACAATTACAAGACACCCACATGTTTGAGTGGTAACCTTTCACAAAATTGAATCATATCACTATTTCAACCATGTAATTCCTAATATATTTTCTACTTGGCCACCTTTTTATTTAGTTATTTTTTAAATTAACAATGCACTATAAAAAGTTTCTTCTTTGTCCTTTAAAAAAAGCTCTTGAATTTTCAAAATATTCTTCTTGCTAGCTTTCATTTCTTCACATGATTGCTCTCGATTCTCTACAAGTTTATGCTATGGAAATTTCTAGTTATTTTAGAAATTTGAAAGGCTTATTTTTATTCCTATCTTCTTGAACAAGAGATTTCACTATTGATAGATTTTCTCAAGGATTCTACTACTACAAGATTTTCCACTCTTGTAAAATTTGCTCCTCTTTGTTGGTAAAATTTGATTGCATTCATTTTTAAATTCTATATTGTGAACACATTAAATTATTATTTATAAAACTATTGTTATTCCATTTTACTATTAACCTTTGTAAAATTCTATCATAGCTTCTTAGAATTTTATCATCTTTATTTCTTGAGGAGATAATGATTCATCTTCAAGTCTTCTCTTCTATTATAACATTTTCCTTTGGCATTTTTATTTTGTAGGTTCTAATGTTGGATATTTTTTGTGTATTATAACTTCCCTCCTCTTTAAAAATATTCTCTCTCTCTATCACACATACACACACATTTAATTTATGAAATAAATCTCTCTTCTAAATTTATTTTTCCCTTCTTCTTGTAATCCATTCAAAGAGATTCACTTTGGTTCTCTTTTTAAATCACTTTGGAATTCCTTATTGCTTGTTTTATATTAGCATTAGAGAGGGTCTTACATCACCCGTGCCTTTCTTCTTGCACACTAGAAAAATAATAAATTTGAGCTCTATATTTTATTTATTATCATTTCTATTATTTCACACTTTTATTTAGTTCTTAACACTAAGCGCACATCTAGTCTTAGTGCACACACAAAGGTTAAAACTTAGGTCTAGCCACCTTAGTAAAATCCTTTTCAACCACAACATTTTCTCTATTCTAGAAAATACATTGATTTAATTCTACCAAATTTGACACAAACATTATTAGGTTTTTCATTTGTAAAGAAATATGTATAAATACCTCTTAAAAATTAATCTAAAAAATATTCAATACTAAACATGTAGGTATTTTATCATTACTATATGAGGAGAAACTTATAAAATTTGTACTTAAAAAAAATTACTAGTAGAATAGCATGCATAAAAACATTTAGAAAGAAATAGGAATGATATAAGAAGAATATAAGTAACTTGAAGAACAAGAATGGAATATATATACCTTGGGAAAAAATTCAAGAGAACCCTAGCCTTCAAAGTAGTGAAACCAATATAATCCTAGCAATAACATAGTTACAATACTATATCAAGATTAATGCCTTGCATGTAGATGAAAACTTACAAATTAGAGGAAAATTGATAGCATAAACCTATAATACACAAACCATACTACCTCCATCTCAATCCCTCAATATATAGATTTAATGAGACCTAAAAACCAACAAAAGGCAATACCATGAGTCTAAACAAGCTTCTAAAATACCATGATAAGAATTCTCATAACCCACAACCCATGATGGGTCAATGGTATATTTATAACACATTCCCTTATGCATCATAAAAATGTCATAGCTTCCCATAATACTTGAACACACTACTTTTTCATTTACCTCCTTTGACAAGATGCTTTATGAATCATCATTCTTACATGTCATAAGTGGGTTAATATTCCTACTCCACTTTGTAACCTCCCTCTTACATATTATTATGAATGCCATAGAGACTCTTATGCATCTTACAACGTCATAAATTTTCTTACAAACTCTTACACATATCGTACTAGTAAATACACATGGCATATTGACCAAGTCAAAGTGGGATGCCCTTTCCCATGTGGGCATAATAAAATAATAGAATTAATAAATAATTCAACATTGGAAATAAATTGTATGACACCCAATCCCTTCAATATTCTCAATTTCCATGTTGAACCTCTTCTTGAAGATCTCCTTGGGAGCCTGTAGGGTTATCAATGTATTAACATCTTTTAATTATCATTGTTTATTATTTACATAAAATTATAAAGTTGTATTATCTCTCATGGATTCAAATTAAGTATTGAGGATTGATCTTATTAGTTGGAATCACCAAATTGTAATATTCACTTGAATGAATTTGTAATGGAATTGGATTCTTTTATATTATATATATATATTGTAAAATTTACTTGAAAGAAGAAAAATATTATTCAAATTTAAAAATTATTCTTTTGCAATTCTAAATGTTGGACCTTGATGGCTATCAAATTTATGATTCAATACACTATAGTGAAAGTTAATAGGACTCCCCTTTCATTTTTAAACCTTATTTGTGAGTTTTAGTCCATTCTTTCATGAATTGAAGCTTTGAGAAACATAGAAGTGTTAGGAGGTCCTTCTACTAGGTAATTGGTATATTTTTTTATTGTAAATACCTTATTATTGCTTTGCGTCAATTTGGGAAGCTAGAACAACACATTTGACATCCTTGTGTAAAATATTCTATTAAATGTGATTTTTGTAAGCTTTTACTAGAGTTGTAGAAGCATCCAAGGATTACCAAAGCATATATCTTGTTGTGGAAGCATCTTGGTGTGGATTTTTTTGATGAAGCTTTATGGTTTTGTTTCTTACAATTCCTTGATATGCATGTTGAGGCAATCTTATTTGCATAATTGAAAATCTCTTATGATGCTTTATCTCTATTTTAGGGGGCTTGAAATGTTTTGAGGATCCATTCATGGTGTTTGAAACAATAATCCATTTTAGCCATTGATTTATTTATGTGTATTAGTGAAGGAATTAATTTGATTAATTAAAGAATTAAAAAAAGGCTTTATTCCATTTTCTAATGTTAGAAAATGATTGGCATTGTCCTCATTTATTTACATCTATATTTATGTTTGATGTGCCTAATCTATTTGTTATGATTGTGAAGTTATAGTGAGTGATTGAATGTAGTATTTGAACCTAATGAAGTAGTGAATATTATATGATTCTCATGAAAATGCTAAGGATTGAAATAGTTCATGTCTTCTTAATGAATCTAAGGAATGAAATATTTGGTGTCTCCTTTCTTGTTATAGCATTCTATCTTTTATTATGGTGTGTGCTTGTGTCATATTTGTTGTGTACCTTGTAGTAGATTGAGTTAACCTAACAACCCTCTACTTATGTGTGTTGTGCTTCTCATTTGGAGAGTGTGCTACATTGAGATACTTGCCACTCCTTCCTTGCTAAGACGATGTTGTATCTCTCTTTGTGTGTATTAGCTACATGCCTCTTCTATGCATGTTTGAGTGCTTGTTCTAGTGTCATTGTGGTGATGACAACACTTATTCGTGTGTGAGTATTCCAACATCACTTCTATAAGACTTGACATGGATAAAATTTAAGTTCACATTTATTAGGAAGTCTCTCTCATGTGATTTATTTGTACATGCTTATATCATCCATTATAACTAATTATTTTGTTTGCAAATAAAAATAATACACATTTACTAAAAACAATTATTTTAATTATACATTTAATTTATTATCTTTTATTTTTTATTAACATAATCTATAAATAAAATTCTTTATGGAAATAATTTATCCCATCAAACCACCTAAAATTCAAATCGAATAACCTAACTTTAACTAATAATTATTTCCCTTTTTATCTTTTTCTAACCAAACCTACCTAACTTTCAATATTGGGATGGAATAAACAATAAATGAACTTTACTTTCCTAAATTCATTACACTCTCTCTTCTTATGTTGCAACTATCTTAGACATACAAACTAGCAGAAAAACCCATCAACTTTTCCCTGTGTGATAGCTTACCAGTACGAAGGTTAGAAGATTTATCAAAGGAACAGATGTCGTGCAGTACCAATTGTAATGAATGTACATAAGCAGGCATGCAGTTCATAAAGGCACTTTAACTATTTGTACAGAATAAGCTTTTAAATCCTAAACACATAGCAAGTGATAATTGCATTCACGAGAAGAATACCTTTCGTAGTTTAGATAAACAACTGCTTGACATTCCTTTAATTCTAATTGTGACAAAATATAGCACTAAATCTAGTAAATGTATGGCATTAACATCAATCTTTGATCATAAAACAAGTCATTACAGAGCCTTTTATAAGGTCTTTGGTGACTCTTCTTCAACCAAAATAGTAGATAAACTAAGAATAGAAAGTAGCAAAAATATCGTTGATAGTGTGTTCTTAGAACTCTCATCATTAAATCCAGTCATGAGTTTTCCCTGGGCTTACGTACACTGATCCACCGGCACACAGTGGTATTGATTGAGGATATTTATCATCCATAAATGAGCCAAACTTTCCTGCACCTTGTGAGTTACCACCGTGGAAACTTCGAAATTCTTCTAAGAACACTATCTCATCACTGTTACCACTTCCACATCCATTTAAGATAATAACCTTTTCAAACATGTTTCTTAAAGGAGAGCTAAGGCTCTATCAAGCTCTTAAATCTAAGTTGTTAATGATGAGGTAGTAGGTGTGAAATCAATTGGAATTTTTTAAATTAGAATAATGTTCTTAATAAATGGTGGGGATGAAATGTGTTTGGTCAAGATTAGAGTGATAGGTTATAAGATCAATTATATTGAAATATATTGTGTCACCATGGTCACAATATCATGTTTGTGGTTGAAATAATTATCTATTCTAATTTTTTATTGTTTCAATTTCCTAAATTTTAGTTATAGCTTTTTCTTCATTTGTTGTGTCCTCTAAATTAAATATGTTAGTAATTTCATCACATACATTTCTGTCAATCTTAATCTTTTCTCCTATCACTATCATTTGCTTAAGATGGATTTTTCTTTCTTATAATGATGTCACATTTACTATGGATTAATCTAGAATAAATATGAACAAACAATTTGTAAGTTAAGCTTCCCTAATGAGATGTTGCCACTAATGTTGATGACATGGAGCTTCACCCTAATAATGTGCTAGCAATAACATTAGCTAGAGACAAAAGATTTAGAGGCATGGTGTTGATGTGGAGATTGAGAATTAGTTACTCTTCATACATATTGGTCATTACCTTGGGCATGAGCTCTCATTAAGTGCCATTAACCATACAATCTAGCATTTCCTCAATTATAAGAACAAAAAACATACATTTTATCTTCAACTTTCTATCCTTTATGCATATAGTCTCACTTAGTTTTTCCCTTTAGAGAATCCAAAAAAGATTGTACGCATCCCTTCAAAACCCAATAATGTTTTTTTTTAAATAGCTTTTAGTCATAATGTTGCAATACAATGAGACTAGGCTTATGAAATTAGAAAAATCTAAATGCTTATTAAAAAACATAGAACACCAATGTATGCCCAATAAATGGTGGGGAGGAAATGTTTTTGGTCAAAGACCTATAACACCAATTATATTGAAATATAGTTCTTAATAAATGACGGGGAGGAAATGTTTTTGGTCAAAGACTAGAGTGATAGACTATAAGATCAATTATATTCAAATATATTGTACCAACATTGTTGAAATATCATGTTTGTGGTTGAAATATTTATCTATTCCAAATTTTTATTGTTTCAATTTCCTAAATATTTAATTATAGCTTCCTCTTCATTTGTTGTGTCCTCTAAATTAATTATGTTAGTAATTTCCTTGTACACACTTTTGTCAATCTTAACTGTTTCTCCAATCATTCACTTTCTTAAGATGGATTTTTCTTTCATATAATGATGTTGTATTTACTATGGATTAATTTAGAGTAAATATGAACAAATGATTTGTAAGTTAAGCTTCCCTGACAAGATGCTACCATTAATGTTGATGACATAGAGCTTTGCCTTAGTAATGTGCTTGTAAGAACATTATTAGCTAGAGACAAAGGATTTAGAGGAATTGTTATGATGTGGAGATTGAGAATTAGCTACTCTTGATACATATTTGTCACTATCTTGGGAATGAGCTTTCATTAAGTGCCATTGACCATACAATCTAGCACTTCCTCATTTATAAGAACAAAAAACATACAATTTATCTTCAACTTTCTATTCCTTATGCATATAGTCCCACTTAGCTTTTCCCTTAGAGAATCCAAAAAAGATTGGACTCATCCCTTCAAATCCCAATAATGAAATCTTATTTTCTAATAGATTTTAGTCATAATGTTGTAGTATAATTAGACTAGGCTTATGAAATTAGAAAGATAGTAGTTTCCAATACAAGAATAACCAAAAATAATGTTGAAGATACATTGAAAGAATGTGAGGTACTATCAATACTCCTTCTACCCTTATGATTATATAATATTAAATAAACTGCTAATCTAACTTAAAAAATTCCAAATGTTTTTTTTTTGAAATGACAAATTTTATACTCATAAAAACAATTGTAAAATTTTGATTAAAATTCATTATCAATTAATTTAAAGATTACCTCCCACTTTTACATTTATGAAAACATGAGACAATTAACTCTAACCAATAAAATACTTGTAGGATTATATCATAGCTTCTTAGCATTTTATCATCTTCATTTTTTGAGGAGACAATGATTCATCATCTTCTCTTCTATTATAACATTTTCCTTTGGCATTTTATTTCTAGGTTCTAATATTGGATTTTTTTGTGTATTATAACTTCCCTCCTCTTTAAATAAACACACGCACTCTCTCTCTCATACACACACATTGACTTTCTCAAATAAGTCTCTCTTCTAAAATAATTTTTCTCTTCTTGTAGTCCATTCAAAGATATTCACTTTGTTTCTCTTTTTAAATCATTTTGGAATTCCTTATTTCTTGTTTTCTATTAGTATTATATAGGGTCTTACATCACCCACCTTTCTTCTTGCACACTGGAAAAATAATATTTTTTTATAGATTTTATTTTTTATTTCTATTATTCACAATTTTATTTAGTTCTTAACACTAAGCACACTTCTAGGTTAATTTCACACACAGGTTAAAACTGGGGTCTTGCCACCTTAGAAAAATCCTTTTCAACCATAATATTTTCTCTATTTTAGAAAATACATTGATTTTATTCTACCTAATTTGACACAAACATTATTAGGTTTTGTATTTGTAAAGAAAGATGTACAAAAACCTCTTAGAAATTAATCTAAAAAAACTTAAATACTAAACATATAGGTATTTTCTCATTTAACTAGATATGAGGAGAAACTTATAAAATTTGTACTACAAAAAAATTACTCGTAGAATACATGCAAAACACCACTTAGAAAGAAATAAGAATGGGATAAGAAGAATAGATGTAACCTGAAGAACAATAATGACATATATACCTTGGTAAAAAAAATTCAAGAAAAACCTAGCTTCCAAAGTAGTGAAACCAATGTAATCCTAGCAATAACATAGTTATAATATAATATCAAGATTAATGCCTTGCATGTAGATAAAAACCTAAAAATTAGAGAAAAATTGATAGCATAAACCTATAATACACAATCCATACTACACTTCATCTAACTCTCAATATATAGATTTTAATGAGACCTAAAACCACCAAAAGACAATACCATGGGCCCAAAAA
>VDFB02170418.1:0-20029 GCA_007258455.2 Sequoia sempervirens | reverse complement strand
TATAAGACTTGACATGGATAAAATTTAAGTTTGCATTTGTTGAAAAAATCTCTCTTATGCAATTTATTCTTGTGTGCTCACATCATCCATTACAACTCATTATTTTTGTTTGTAAATACAATTAATATATTTGCTAAAAATATTAATTAAATATTTAATTTATTATCTTTTATTTTTTATTAATATAATCTATGAATTTGATTCTTGATCGAAATAATTTATCACATCAAACCACCTAAAATTCAAATACAAATAACCTAATTTTAACTAATAATTATGTCCCTTTTATCTATTTCTAACTAAACCTACCTAACTTTCAATATTGAAATGGAAGAAACAATAAACTACCTAACTTTCAAATATTGGGATGGAAGAAACAATAAATAAACTTTACTTTTCTAAATTCATTTCACTCTCTCTTCCTATGTTTCAACTATCTTAGACATACAAACTAGCAGAAAAACCCATCAAGTTTTCCCTATGTGATAGCTTACCTGTACGAAACTTAGAAGATTTATCAAAATAACAGATGTCATGCAGTACCAATTGTAATGAATGTACATAAGCAGGCATGCAGTTCATAAAGGCACTTTAACTATTTGTACAGAATAAGCTTTTAAATCCTAAACACATAGCAAGTGATAATTGCATTCACGAGAAGAATACCTTTCATAGTTTAGATAAACAACTGCCTGACATTCCTTTAATTCTAGTTGTGACAAAATATAGCACTAAATATAGTAAATGTATGGCATTAACATCAATCTTTGATCATAAAACAAGTCATTACAGAGCCTTTTATAAGGTCTTTGGTGACTCTTCTTCAACCAAAATAGTAGATAAACTAAGAATAGAAAGTAGCAAAAATATCGTTGATAGTGTGTTCTTAGTACTCTCATCCAGTCAAGAGTTTTCCCTGGTTTTACGTACACTGATCCACCGGCACACAGTGTGGTATTCATTGAGGATATTTATCATCCATAAATGAGCCAAACTTTCCTGCACCTTGTGAGTCACCACCATGGAAACTTCGAAATCTTTCTAAGAACGCTATCTCATCACTGTTACCACTTCCACATCCATTTAAGATAATAACCTTTTCAAACATGTTTCTTAAAGGAAAGCTAAGGCTCTATCAAGCTCTTAAATCTAAGATGTTAATGATGAGGTAGTGGGTGTGAAATCAAAGGGGTTCTTATCATTAAGACAGAAAATTCATTGGAATTTTTTTTATTAGAATAATGTTCTTAATAAATGGTGGGGATGAAATGTGTTTGGTCAAGATTAGAGTGATAGGTTATAAGATCAATTATATTGAAATATATTGTGTCACCATGGTCACAATATCATGTTTGTGGTTGAAATAATTATCTATTCCAAATTTTTATTGTTTCAATTTCCTAAATTTTAGTTATAGCTTTTTCTTCATTTGTTGTGTCCTCTAAATTAAATATGTTAGTATTTTCATCACATACATTTCTGTCAATCTTAATCTTTTCTCCTATCACTATAATTTGCTTAAGATGGATTTTTCTTTCTTATAATGATGTCACATTTAGTATGGATTAGTCTAGAATAAATAGAAACAAACCATTTGTAAGTTAAGCATCCCCAATGAGATGTTGCCACTAATGTTGATGACATGGAGCTTCGCCCTAATAATGTGCTAGTTACTCTTGATACATATTGGTCATTACCTTGGGGATGAGCTCTCATTAAGTGCCATTAACCATACAATCTAGCATTTCCTCAATTATAAGAACAAAAAACATACATTTTATCTTCAACTTTCTATCCTTTATGTATATAGTCTCACTTAGTTTTTCCCTTTAGAGAATCCAAAAAAGATTGTACTCATCCCTTCAAAACCCTATAATGTTTTTTTTTTTTTCAAATAGCTTTTAGTCATAATGTTGCAATACAATTAGACTAGGCTTATGAAATTAGAAAAATCCAAATGCTTATTAAAAAAAATAGAACACCAATGTATGCCCAATAAATGGCGGGGAGGAAATGTTTTTGGTCAAAGACTAGAGTGATAGACTATAAGACCAATTATATTGAAATATAGTTCTTAATAAATGGTGGGGAGGAAATGTTTTTGGCCAAAGACTAGAGTGATAGACTATAAGATCAATTATATTCAAATATATTGTACCAACATGGTTGAAATATCATGTTTGTGGTTGAAATATTTATCTATTCCAAATTTTTATTGTTTCAATTTCCTAAATATTTAATTATAGCTTCCTCTTCATTTGTTGTGTCCTCCAAATTAATTATGTTAGTAATTTCCTTGTACTCACTTTTGTCAATCTTAACTGTTTCTCCAATCATTCACTTTCTTGAGATGGATTTTTCTTTCATATAATGATGTTGTATTTACTATGGATTAATCTAGAGTAAATATGAACAAATGATTTGTAAGTTAAGCTTCCCTGACAAGATGCTACGATTAATGTTGATGACATACAACTTTGCCTTAGTAATGTGCTTGTAAGAACATTAGCTAGAGACAAAGGATTTAGAGGCATTGTTATGATGTGGAGATTGAGAATTAGCTACTCCTGATACATATTTGTCACTATCTTGGGCATGAGCTCCCATTAAGTGCCATTGACCATACAATCTAGCACTTCCTCATTTATAAGAACAAAAAACATACAATTTATCTTCAACTTTCTATTCTTTATACATATAGTCCCACTTAGCTTTTCCCTTAGAGAATCCAAAAAATATTGGACTCATCCCTTCAAATCCCAATAATGAAATCTTATTTTCTAATAGCTTTTAGTCATAATGTTGCAGTACAATTAGACTAGGCTTATGCAATTAGAAAGATAGTAGTTTCCAATATGAGAATAACCAAAAATAATGTTGAAGATACATTGAAAGAATGTGAGGTACTATCAATACTTCTTCTACCCTTATGATTATATAATATTAAATAAAACACTAATCTAACTTAAAAAATTCCAAATGTTTTTTTTTGAAATGACAAATTTTATACTCATAAAAACAATTGTAAAATTTTGATTAAAATTCATTATCAATTAATTTAAAGATTACCTCCCACTTTTACATTTATGAAAACATGAGACAATTAACTCTAACCAATAAAATACTTGTAGGATTATATCATAGCTTCTTCGCATTTTATCATCTTCATTTTTTGAGGAGACAATGATTCATCTTCTTCGAGCTTCTATTATAACATTTTCCTTTGGCATTTTATTTCTAGTTTCTAATATTGGAATTGTTTGTGTATTATAACTTCCCTCCTCTTTAAATAAAAACACACTCTCTCTCTCATACACATACATTGACATTCTCAAATAAATCTCTCTTCTATAATGATTTTTCTCTTCTTCTTGTAGTCCATTCAAAGAGATTCACTTTGTTTCTCTTTTAAAATCATTTTGGAATTCCTTATTTCTTGTTTTCTATTGGCATTATATAGAGTCTTACATCACCCACCTTTCTTCTTGCACATTGGAAAAATAATATCTTTTTTATAGATTTTATTTATTATTTCTATTATTCACACTTTTATTTAGTTCTTAAGACTTAGCACACTTGTAGGTTAAGTTCACATGCAGGTTAAAACTAGGGTCTAGTCACCTTAGAAAAATCCTTTTCAACCATAATGTTTTCTCTATTTTAGAAAATACATTGATTTTATTCTACCTAATTTGACACAAACATTATTAGGTTTTGTATTTGTAAAGAAATATGTACAAAAACCTCTTAGAAATTAATTTAAAAAAACTTAAATACTAAACATGTAGGTATTTTCTCATTTAACTATATGAGGAGAAACTTATAAATTTTGTACTACAAAAAAATTACTTGTAGAATACATGCAAAATGCCACTTAGAAAGAATAAGAATGGGATAAGAAGAATAGAAGTAACCTGGAGAACAATAATGACATATATACCATGGGAACAAAATTTCAAGAAAAAACTAGCTTCCAAAGTAGTGAAACCAATGTAATCCTAGCAATAACATAGTTATAATATAATATCAGGATTAATGCCTTGCATGTAGATAAAAAACCTAAAAATTAGAGGAAAATTGATAGCATAAACCTATAATACACAATCCATACTACCTTCATCTCAATCCCTCAATATATAGATTTAATGAGACCTAAAAACCACCAAAAGACAATACCATGGGCCCAAAAAAAGTTCTAAAATATTATGATAAGAATTCTCACAACCCACAACCCATAATGGGTCAATATCATACTTACAACACATTCCCTTATGCATCATAAAAATGTCATAGCTTCCCATTAATCTTAGATGCACTATTTTTTCATGTACCTCCTTTAACAAGATGCTTTATGACTCATCATTCTTACATATCATAAGTGGGTTAATAATCCTATTCCACTTTGTAACCTCCCTCTTACATATTCTTATAATTGCCATAAAATCTCTTATGCATCTTACAATGTCATAAATTCTCTTACAAACTCTTATAGACATGTCATACTAGCACTGTGAATACACATGGCATATTAACCAAGTCAAAGTGGTATGTCCTTTCCCATGCACACATAATAAAATAATATAATTAATAAATAATTCAACATTAGGAATACATTTTATGACATAAAACTTCAATAAATGACCTAGAAATGAATGCAAAATAGAATAGGAAACTGAGAAATCATAATGGTGCACCTAGAAACTTGAATGTACTTGAAATAAGCTCTAAAACTATGAAAATACGAAATTTAGGGCACAATGGTACTCATACACTAGGCTTGGCGTATTAGTCCCAATCTAGGGTTTTTGGACTGAAACATGAATTTGGTAGTGATGACTCAAGATTTTCAAAAATTTGGAAAATTGCCTATACTGGGACTCATACACCACTTGTGGTGTGTCAGTCCCTTTCTACTTTCTCAGAAATTCAAAGTCCAGATCTTCTCTCCAATCTCTGTTCTTTCTTCTCAACCTAATTTCTAGATCTGAACCTGTAAAAAGATTTGCAAAACATAATATAATGTTGATTTTCTTATGGGGGGATTGCCTTGGTCAAACCCCTAGTTCAGTAATTAAACCTTGATAGAAATAATGGATTTTGAAAGTAAATGTGAACATAAACCCTAACCTTATGTGTATCTAATATTAGGAAATCTGAAATGTAATGCAATCCTATTCTAATGTGCTAGAATGAGATACATGAATGAATCATGAAGATGAATGACTCACTTTGGGAGATCCCTAATCACTCTAATAAGTCATAATAATGCATGTACCTTCCTTAGGCTGAAATTAGAGTGATAATGGAGGATGAAATCACTTTAGGAAACAAGTCATTAGGCTTGGATTGATGGCTAGTTGCATCTCCCAAACCTAGAATCCATCACGATTCACCATCTAGGAAACCATAATCAATCCTTGATAATGCTAGATCTTGAATAAATGTGAGCTTGAAGACCTACAAAAACAATATAATGCTGCTCCAAGACTTCAATTTTTCTTGCTACTTGCTCTTGAATGCTCTTGTGAAAGAATTCTTGAGTGCTTGTGAATGCTTATATCTTGAATTGCTTTCTCTAGATGAAAATAATGACTTGAGAGCTTGTTTATATAGGCACTTCATCTAATTTACCATTATTTAGACCTCAAAGCTCGACATCAACCAAAATTTTGAATCAAAAACTTGAATTTCCTTCTCAAACTCTAAAAATAGGCCACACGGGACTCATACACCCAAGGTGGTGTATGGGTCCCACCTAGGGGGGGCTCATACGCCCAAAGTGGTGTATGAGTCCCACCCTAGTTTTTCGGGGTGGGCCAATGATGGATTGTTAGAAAATTTAGTGGTTTTGTTGATTTTGTTTGGATTTTAGTTGAAATAAGTCTTAAGATCTAAAATAAAGGGTCTTAGGGGCCTATTAATGATGATTTAAAGGGTCATAAATGCAAGGGTACCAAACTAGGTCCAAATTAAGCAAGAAATTGTACTATCTCGAAGAAGGGAGTACAATTTTCGTTGCCATAGGGACAATATAAGTCTATTCTAAAAAATTATCATAAACTTAGGAAGCCAAAATTGTAAGAAACAAAACCAAAAAGATTCATCAAGAAATTCCACACCCAAGATGCTTCCACAACAAGATATATGCTTTGGTAATCCTTGGATGCTTATGTAATTGTAGTAAAAGCTTTCAAAAATCACATTTAATAGAGATAATATTTTACACAAGGATGTCAAACATGTTTTTCTAGCTTCCCAAATTTACATAGAGAAATAATAAGGTATTTACAATGAAAAGAGTATCAATTATATTGTAGAAGGACCTCCTAACACTTCTATGTCTCCCAAAGCTTCAATTCATGAAATAATGGACTAAAACTTACAAATAAGGTTTAAAAGTGAAAGGCAAGTCCTATTAACTTTCACTATAGTATATTGAATCATAAATTTGATAGCCATCAAGGTCCAACCTTTAGAATTACAAAAGAATAATTTTTAAATTTGAATAATATTTGTCTTCTTTCAAGTAAAGTTTACAACATATAAAAGAATCTAATTCCATTACAAATTCATTCAAGTGAATATTACAATTTGGCGACTTCTAACTAATAAGATCAATCCTCAATACTTAATTTGAATCCATAAGAGCAATAATACAACTTTAAATTTTTACACAAATAATAAATTATAATAATTAAAAGGCATTAAATCGAGAACCCTACAAGCTTCGAAGGAGATATTCAAGAAGATGCTCAACATAGAAAATATATAATATTGAATGGATTATGTGCATAAAATTAGGTTTCATAATTAGGTCTTGCATATTACTAGTCTTTCCAAGCCCTAGCTTGGTGGTGAACCCCCTTTTTAGCCTTTGATCATACCCTAGGACAACCTTTAGCAAATCTCTTTCCTTCATTTCATCCTCAGATTGAGATATCTAGGGTTTCCTTGAGTGAAACAAGAGTGAAATAGGAACCCTATCTCCTCAAAGATAGAGATCTCTCACATCTTATTTTCCGTTGTTTTAGTCCCTATTAGTCAAATTTTTGTGTAAAGATTTTCAATGTGGTTTTACTGCTTTGATATGCATGTTGAGGTAATTTTGTTTACATCATTGAAAACCTAGATTAAGATGTTTTATCTCTACTTTTTGGGGTTATAAATGTTTTGAAGATCTATTCATGGTCTTTGAAACAATAATCCATTTTAGCCATTGATTTATTTATATGCATTATGTCTATTAGCAAAGGAATTAATTTGATTAATTAAAGAACTAAGGAAAGGCTTTATTCCATTTTCTAATGTTAGAAAATAATTGATATTGCTCTCATTTATTTGCATCTATATTTATCATTGATGTGCATGATCTCTTTTTTATGTTTGTGATGCTATAGTATGTGATTGAATGTAGTATTTGAACATAGTGACTTAGTGTATATTGTGTGATTCTCATGAAAATGCTAAGGATTAAAATGGGTTGTGTCTTCCTTCTTAATGAATCTAAGGAAGGAAATATTTTGGTGTCTCTTTTCTT
The DNA here is from genome assembly GCA_007258455.2 of Sequoia sempervirens. Classification (NCBI taxonomy): domain Eukaryota; kingdom Viridiplantae; phylum Streptophyta; class Pinopsida; order Cupressales; family Cupressaceae; genus Sequoia; species Sequoia sempervirens. Next base: position 12,492 of record VDFB02170418.1, on the reverse strand, counting down.
GTTATAGTATTTTATCTTCCATTACATTGTGTGTGTTAGTGTCATTTATTGTGTACATTTTATTAGATTGAGTTAACCTAACAACCCTCTACCTATGTGTATTATGCTTCTTGTAGAGAGAGTGTGCCACATTAAAATACTTGCCACTCCTCCCTTGCTAGGATAATTTTGTATCTCTTTGTGTGCATTAGCTACATGTCTCTTCCATGCATGTTTGAGTGCTTGTGCTAGTGTTATTCTGGTGATGAAAGCACTTATTTGTGTGTGAGTATTCCAACACTAGACTTCTCTCTTCCATGTTCTTTCCTTCTGGAAACTTCTTTCTTCTTGAAATTTTTTCTAGAAACATCTTTCTATTCATTTATAAGGCTTGACATGGATACAATTTAAGTTCACACTTGTTGAGGAAGCCTCTCTTATGTGATTTATTCTTGTGTGCTCATACCATCCATTGTAACTCATTATTTTTGTTTGTGAATAAAAATAATACATATTTACTAAAAAAATATTTTAATTATACATTTAATTTATTTCCTTTTTTTTATTAACATAATCTATAAATTTAATTATTTACGGAAGTAATTTATCCCATCAAACCACCTAAAATTCATTTACTTGATTCTAACTAATATTAATTATTTCATTTTTTATCTATTTCTATCTAAACCCACCTGACTTTCAATATTGGTATGGAAGAGACAATAAAGGAACTTTAATTTTCCAAAATCATTACGCTCTCTCTTCCTATTTTGCAACTACCTTAGACATACAAACTAGCAAAAAAACCCATCAACTTTTCCCTATGTGATAGGTTACCAATACGAAGCTTAGAAGAATTATCAAAATAACAGATGTCATGCAGTACCAATAGTAATGAATGTACATAAGTAGGCATGTAGTTCATAAAGGTACTTTCTTTAACTAGTTGTACATAATACAAATTTTAAATCCTAAACACATAGCAAGTGATAATTTCATTCACCAGAAGAATACCTTTCATAGTTTAGATAAACAACTGCTTGACATTCCTTTAATTCTAATTGTGACAAAATATAGCACTAAATCTAGTAAATGTATGGAATTAACAACAATCTTTCATCATAAAACAAGTCATTACAGAGCCTTTTATAAGGTCTTTGGCGACTCTTCAACAAACTAGCTAGCCAAAATAGTAGATAAACTACGAATATAAAGTAGCAAAAATATAGTTAATAATGTGTTCTTTAAATTGTCATCATTTCATCCAGTCATGAGTTTTCCTTGGTCTTATGTACACTGATCCACAGGCACAAAGTGTGGTTTTCATTGAGGATATTTATTATCCATAAATGAGCCAAACTTCCCTGCACCTTGTGAGTCACCACCATGGAAACTTTGACATCCTTCTAAGAACACTATCTCATCACTGTTACCACTTCCACATCCATGTAAGCTTGCTTCTAAGATAATAACCTTTTCAAACATGTTTCTTAAAGGAGGGCTAAGGCTTTATCAAGCTCTTAAATCTAAGATGTTAATGATGGGGTAATGGGCGTAAAATTAGAGTGATTTAATGAGTGGAATTTGTGATTGCAGGAGATGCATATTGTGATGCAAAGTTTGGGTATGAATGGTCAAACAAATTTGAATCATGGATAAAATCATATCTAAGTCGGTTTGCTTATTCTGGGATGCTATAAGCAGAGGAGTTTGAATCCACCAGAATACTAGAGATCCCAGTATTTTGCATGCAACAGATAAAAGTGCTAACCTCTGAGGAAGCCCATTCCTGAGAGTAGAAAGCTCGAGAGAAAATAAAAGTGTGGGAACAAAATGATGATTTAATTATGTTGAATATATAGGAAGTTCCTACACACTATCTTGATTCGAAGTATCATCCTGGCAATGATAAAAGACGATAAAGCCCAAAGAGCTTCAACGTGCAATTGGAGTTGACCTTCGTTGAATTTGATTGCAATTATCTTACCAGTCACTACATTCCATGTGCCTTGATGTGGTTTGTTCCTTGGATTTCCTCTCATGTATTTTTCTTATCCTATATGTTCCTTGTGTTCTATAAAAGGCTAGAGGATACTCTTTTTTAAGTTAAGTTCAGAATTTGTGGATGTCGGAAGAGCCAAAACTTCTCTAAGTTTTATTCCTTTTTCCTGTTTTCTAAATCATTCTGGTCTAAAAACTTGTATGCACGTATACATTAATCAACATTAGAGCCAATTTGATAGCTACCTATCTCATGAATCTTTTGTAGCTGGTTTTGTTAGTTCATCCAAACAAGACTGTGTGTTGCACCATTTAAGGGTGCATACAGAACCTACTTGGTGTCCAAACTAAAATCCCCCTCTTTAAAAGCTCACACCGTTTTATATGTAGTTGTGAAGCAATGTGGTGAAGTATAAAGCAATTTGCTTTGATTTAGTTAATTCTTTTGGGCATGCATGGAGAATAACTAGGAGAAATTTTATTTTTTAGTATTTTTATGCTTTGTTTTAGAATAGATGTTTAAATTTCTTGAAAATTTTCCAAAAAAAATAGATGAATGAATGGAAATTTATTAAAAATATTTCATTTTCTATGAAATTGCTGAATGCTTAAAGCTAAATCTACATAAGTGATAGTAAAAAAAAATATTGATATTCATGAAATATTATTTCAAAATATTTTGATTTCATGATGTTATTCTTATGATCAAATTGAAAACTCAGTGTCTAATATATATGATTTCAAACAACCGTATTCCCTTTGAGATTAATAGCAATATCACATCATACCCTACAGTGAACCTAGTACAGTCAAGACCTGACTATCAGAGACTTGGGATTGAACCGAGTCAATCTTTTCCTGTTAAAATTGATTCCCCTTTTAGATTGTCTTTGTTTCATATCTTTCAAGAAGGATAGGATCTTTGTGGCTTGTCCGTGAAGAATTTATTCACCCTATTGCTGCGAGTAACATCATCATCAACAGTACTGTCTACCCACTTTTGATTTCTATTGTTAGAATACATGTTCATTTCAATATATTCTTCATTACACACATGCGAATGATATCTTAGTTTTATGATTCACCTTTTGTATTGAGTCTTGGAGTCATCCTCAAGAGTAATTCAAGTAGTTAGGAGTCATAGTTATTAGTGTTAATGAAGTTGCAAAGTCCAGGTTAATAGTTATTAGTTATAGTGCAAAGCTGAAAGTACCCACAACATTAGTAGCAAATTAAGTTATTTCCTCTATTTTTTCGTTTATGCTTTATTTCCCTTTTACAATCTTTATCGTTTTCTTGTACATGTGTAAACCACCTATACTTGATTATATAGGTTGTGTAGAGTCTATGAATGCACATATAGTTCCAACATAATCAAAAGCTTATGAAGCCCTAGTTGACAATTAAATTAAGCCTTAACAAGAGTTTAGTGGTCTGTTCAGCTAAGAACCCTTCCTCTGAATTGTGTGTCTAACACCAAGTTGACTAGACATTAGTTGGGCCTTACAATCCATATATCCTTATATATAAAAGGTAGTTTGTTTATTGGATTATTTGGGTCCTTGTTGCTTTATCTTATGTGAATTTATTTAGGATTTATTGAAAATTTGTGTTTAAATCCTTGTTCTATGATTTTGGATATATAAGTGCATCTATAACGAGTCTTGAGATAAATTTGTAGAGTCATAGTCACATACCTTATAATTTCTACTCTATTTGAATCACAATCATTTCAGTGCCCTTTATCATAGTATGTTTTAGGATTAATTTAAACCATGACCTCAAGCTTTTTTGAATCATGTGTCAATTTTATATTTTTTCATGTGTTTGGAGCTAATATTATTTTTTCTTGTGTTTTGACCTCTTTATAACATTTTATAACATTTTATGATTTTTATCTTATATCAAACCCTTCTACAATTACAAGACACCCACATGTTTGAGTAGTAATCTTTGACAAAATTAAATCATATCACTATTTCAACCATGTAATTCCTAATATATTTTCTACTTGGCCACCTCTTTTATTTAGTTATTTTTTAAATTAACAGTGCACTATAAAAAATTTCTTCTTTGTCCTTTAAAAAAAGCTCTTGAATTTTCAAAATATTCATCTTCCTAGCTTTCATTTCTTCACATGATTTCTCTTGATTCTCTACAAGTTTATGCTATGGAAATTTCTAGTTATTCTACAAATTTGAAAGGCTTATTTTTATTCCTATATTTTTGAACAAGAGATTTCACTATTGATAGCTTTCCTCAAGGATTCTACTACTACAAGATTTTCCACTCTTGTAAAATTTGCTCCTCTTTGTTGGTAAAATTTGATTGCATTCATTTTTAGTTTCTATATTGTGAACACATTATTATTATTTATAAAACTATTGTTATTCTATTTTACTATTAACCCTTGTAAAATTCTATCATAGCTTTTTAGAATTTTATCATCTTTATTTCTCAAGGAGATAATGATTCATCTTCTTCTTCTCTTCTATTATAACATTTTTCTTTGGCATTTTTATTTCTAGGTTCTAATGCTGGATATTTTTTGTGCATTATAACTTCCCTCCTCTTTAAAAATATTCTCTCTCTCTCTCTCTATCACACATACACACACATTTAATTTATGAAAGAAATCTCTCTTCTAAATTTATTTTTCTCTTTTTCTTGTAATCAATTCAAAGAGATTCACTTTGGTTCTTGATGGAACCTACAATTTTTTTTTTTTGGTTCCATTTTCAAACTTTGTCACATCTAGATATAGAGCTGATTGTTTGGGGTTTAGGGTTCTATTTGTCATGAGCATTTGAAAGGATCTATTTCACCATTGACTTCCTATTGCTCGTTTTCGGTCATTTTAAAACATCTTAAGTCATTCATTTGTTGTCAAGTCACCGGTCCCTCGAGCCTAGGTCTTAGTATCTTAAAATTTTATAAGGTTGGGTTGAGGGCCTTTTGGCCTTTGCATCCTTTATATTTTGTGACTTAGGAGTCTTTGAGCCCTTTTCAAACATATCATCCTAGGAAGTCCCCTCCACTAAAACAACTTATGAGCATGTGCCTAAAGGTTTCCACTTAAGTCCCATCAACCATCTTATTTTCTCACTCATCGTTGTTCCCATTAGAAGTGTATGTTCCAAATTGCAACAAGCTATGAGTGACATTTCATTTTCTCGCTCATCACGAATAGTTGTTGGAACTTTTAAAATAAATGAGCAATGAGCGATGATATTTGTATCATTGAGAAATCACTCATCGCTAATGGCCTTTGAGCCTAGAATATTGTAATAGCGATAAGCGATCTCTTTGTGATCTTATGTTCCTATCACTCATTGTGGATGGTTGTAAAATGAAAAATTTCAATTAGCGATGTGATGAGTCTCCCTTATATTGCGTATCACAGATACATTTTAAGTGTTAAGTTCTATAATAGAGATACATGATATACATTGTCGCTATGATGATCTGTCATCGCTTATGTCTTGCAAACTATATGCGAAGAATTAGCGATGAGCGATGGCTTGATGTTTTGTATTTTATCACTTGTTTCAGATTCATTTCAAAGCTTAATTTTCAAAATGGCGATGAGCGATGGATTTGTATGTTTAAGGTTTCTTTCGCTAATATGATAAGATCTTATGAGCGATGTCTTTTGTGCCATTGATTTTCATGTAGGTGTACATGTTTCAATCTGATCTCTTTGCAGTTTCTCTCGTCACTACTATGAGCCAAGATGCATAGTTCGATTAGCGATGCACGATGGAAGGATGAACATGATTGATGACATGCCATGGATCCAAGGGCTGACATTTCATCATAGGGATGCTTGCATCATTCATAAAGCGGATGGAGGACAAGATACATTAGCGATAAGCAACAATTGTGCATAAAGAAGCAACGTGGCAGAACCCTAAGGACATCGTATAAGGCATGATATAAAGTCGTGAGGTGGATTGATATCCATTGATCTAGTTTTTTAAAAGAGTAACCTATGGTCAAGGTTTAAACGTGAATGGCTAATTGTCAGTTCACTCACATGAAATTACCATCAAACATTAATGGTGGCATTCTTGTTTCTTGGCCATAAAAGAAGGTAGATACCTAATTAGTCATGCACTAGGATTCACTCACAAGCAGAAAGGATACCAGAGGTAGAGGAAATTGCGCAGGAACACTCAAGGAAATTACAAATAGCAAGTGTGGCATAGCATTCACCTGGGTAAGCAAATATGATATATCCTTATAGCTAAAGTGTTGAGGTGAAAAACCATTAGAAAATTGATAGGAAATTGGGAGAATTATCTACTTGTATATTACTGCTAGCTTTAATTCAGTGATAAGTGCTGAATATTGGGGATATATATTCTATTCAATAAGTGGTGTTTTGTGTCCTCATACTTGTAAAGGGTTTTTTCTTTTCGATTGTAATACTCTAAAAACTCTAGTTCTCCTACATTATAAAAATCAGTGATCCGGAGCCCAGTGAATCGAGTGTTAGGCCAGAAAGAAAACCTAAAAAAAAGGGTAAAATGACTCAAGACTCAGGATGCTCTAGATGAGGTTAAGTCCACACCACTAAAAATATCCAACCCTTCACCAACTACTCCTGCAACATCCACTAGGTCCAAAAGTGTGAAGAAGGAAACAAAAATTTTTATGCAGGAGGCTTCTAGGGATGTGAAGGAAGGAGGGTCATGAATTGGAAAATGACATACAGGTCAGGTTGCCATGACCACTAGGTTAATTGATAGTGCTAGTGAGATAGGTGAAAAACCCCAGCCTCAAAGTGGGCTTGGTAGCTTTTGAAATATGCCTTCAACAGGTGGCACTCTAAAAGGCCTTCATGTTATCTATGGGGATTGAACCTTGGGAAGTTAGTGGTTCCGCATGTGTTTGTGGAAGTGGACTTGATGATGGAATTGGATAGACAATATGATCCTAATAACAGAAAAATTAGAGTGAAAATGTTGATGTGATCTTGGAGGTGACGAAGGACAAGATGATAGATGTATTTGGGTTGAATCCCAATTATAATATGAAGTTCAGGCATTCTAAATTAAATGTTGAATATGGCATCTTGGAATCACCAGGTGTGGCACCTATTCATAGGCTTTATCTAAAAATCAGAAACATCATGCACCCAAAGGATGAACCGGACTCCAAAGCAACACATAAATGGGTGGATTGGTTTCTTCATTGTAAATATACTTTGATTAGAGCCTATGGAGCTAAAGTGGCACCTCATTTTCTACCCCTGTATGTCTCAGACAGATTGGATTTTATGGAACTCATGTGGAAAATTGATGTCATGGATTATGAGATGTTCAAGAAGCCTAGGAAAGGTACTGTGGTACATCCCCAATGTGCTTTTTCCTACTTCAAAGTCACTACCCCTAAAGGGTATGAAAGGTTAGGCATCATTGTAAATAATCTTAGAATTCCTATTGATGAGATTAGAGATTTTGATCCAGAAGGATTTGTGGCAGCAAGGAGAAGACAAAAGAACTTAGGAGTTTTTCTTCATAAATTCTTATACAGGGATGATGTATTGATAAACATGACAAGTAATGAGGCTGTCATGATAAGAAACAAGGAATGGATAGCTATCATGAACATTGAAGAAAAAATGATGAAAAGGAATGCTCTTTACATAAGTCTATACAATGAAATTTAAAACATTTTGGAAAGAGCTTTCATTATGCTAAGAGATTATCAGTGTGGTGAGTTTAAGGTGAGAATGAAAGAAGATGCTAATAAAGCACAAGTCCTCGTAGAATAGTAATGAAAACAACAAGCTACGAATATCCTAGAGTAGCTTGCAAATGTTCAGGAAGTCAAGGAGGAACAAATTGCAGAACATATGCCAGGGAGTGAGGAGATAGAGCAAAAATTACCTCTTCCTCATATTGAGGAAACTCATAGTTTAGATATTCCCCTTGATAGGATTGTAAAATCACAGGATCATAAGGATAGTCATGATGAACCCAGGATGAAGGAATGTGATTAATTCCTTTCTGATTATAAATTCGTGTAGTCAAAGTAATTTCAGGAGTTTATGATTCAATAGTGGAGTATGGAAATAAAGGAAAGAATTGAATTAGCCTGAGCTAATGCCGACCCTTCTCATCAAGAAGAGGCTAAGAGAGTAGAGGAGGAAAAGATTAAGGCTGATATTGCAACTATTACTTTGACTGAAGCCAAAAAAATTGTCATAGATACTGGAATTATGTTATTACTAGGATGTACTATCACTGTTGCTATAGCATATGATGCAGTGAGAAGAGACCCTGAGGCTTCAATATTTGAGGAGCAATTGAAGATAAGGTGTTTGGATCTAGATATAGTCCAAAGTTGCACACCATTGCAATATGGTATATGGAACCTAATACTGGTAAACATGAAGTTTCTAGGTCCGTTGAGGAGGTTATTAGCTCCCTAGTAGTCAAAAGGGCTACATATATAACTCCTATTTAAGTAGTTGAATTAATTGCTCATGCTGCAATGCTTAGTGTGGATACTGCACAAATTTCTCAGAAGAAATATGATTCTTTGGTTAAGGCATACAACAAGGCCTTGGATGAGTTAAATAAGATGAGAGCCACTATTCAGGCTACTCAGAAGATAGTAACTCTGCCATCTTCTTCTTCAACTGATTTGGCTACACAGGATAAGAATACCTTAATCTTGAAAATTAATGATTTGAGTGATCAGTTGAATACTGAAAAGGAAAATGCCAAGAAGGCAAATATTGATACTGTTAGGGTGGCAAACGAAATTTTTGAGGATGTCTTAAAGCATAGGGTGACCAAGTTGGTCCACAAGGCTAATGATGTTTGGGCCACCTACAAGAATATTCATGAGGCAGACACTAGGTATCAATAGGTACAAGAGGCCTTCAAAAATGAATGGGGGTAAGTGCACCAAGATGGTCGCACTTTTGTGGCCAAAAAAGAAAAAAAAGGCCAAAACGCGTTCGTGTTATTCGTTTTTAAAAGAAAAAAAAAAGCAAACCCAAATATCATTTCTCATTTCCTTTTTGTTGTGTTTTAGCTCCGCCCGCGGCCAAAAACCCTGCTATACACGCTCGCGTTTTTGGAGAGGTGATTTCTTCAAAATTCATGAAGAGCAATTGGATTTCTTCACAAATATGGTGCCACGACGACGAAGAGATGCAAGAGGTAAGTATTGTTTGGTATTTGTTTTGAATTTGTTAGTTTTAAATTGATTTTGTTTGTTTTAGTTTAGAAATGAATGTTTTTTTTTTAATTTATAGGAAATCCTCAACAAGAGGAGGAAAATCCTCAACCAAATTAGCCTCAACCACAAAATCAACCTCCCCCACCATTCTCTCAATACCCTCCTGGCACTCAAGAAAATTTGAGGAGTGAAATTGAAAACAATAGAAAAGAAGTTGAGGATCTTATTAGTAGGTTGAGTGATCAAAATTCTTCAACCACAGAAAGAATACATCTAGCATATTCATTGAAGGATTTGTTAAAAAATGTAGATGCAATTACCCAACAAATATCTGGATGGAAAAATAGGAGGCAAACATCGAGGGCATATTATGCATAAATTATCATATAAACAAGTTAAAGATTTAAAGATTACTAAAGGCGATTTGTGCTCTCTATTCACTGACCCTAGAACAAATGAAAATCTCACCCTCAATGCAAAGAGGTTTCCTATTCATTGGTGCCACCACCAAGAGATTAGGAACCATTTTTATGAGAGATGGTATATGGTCTTTGATTACCCACCGTGCAATAGCGTGAAGTCCCCCAATATTTTCTTAGGAAATTATCTTGTGAGTTTGTATTGAACCAAATCATGAGATTATTTTGATATGAGGGAGTTTCGTGGGAGAGGTGGGGGTCACACAGATAGGCTCCGGGTGCATACCTGATCCTACATTTACGTGGGGAGACGCACCTCCCTCGCTGTGGGCCGCCAGGAGTAGATTGCATGCCGGTAGTTGCAAAGGAGAGGCCGATGTAGAGACTCTGGTGTGATCACATCCTTGACTCCTGAGTGTCATCCACCACACTATCCCCATTGTACAGCGCAATCCAGGGGAGCCTTCAGGTGGTGGCCTTCGAGGCCATGTGTGTCGATCTTGCGGAGCCACTTGTTCGCATGACCCTACCGGCCCTCAGGAGGGTGCTACACAGGATCCATATACTTCTACGCAGCCTGATCCGTATGCATCTACGGGGATGGAGAGGGCGGCTGACATTCTGCATGATGCATATGGTATTGACAGTCAGGTAAAATTGAACATGTTCATTGAATTTAATTTATTAAATTTTAATTGTCAAATGCAAGATTAACTAATTTAGTTTTATTATTTTAATAAAATTGTAGGGTCACAGTGTTGACCTTGGGTACACTAGTCAATCTACTTATTTTTGCAGTACACCTATCAGTGGGGTATGTAAAGTTAGTAAACAATTATAAATTTATTACATGTGTTAATAGCATTGTTTTACGAATGGTATTTTAATATGTGATTTTGGATGTTGAACAGGGTGTTGTTGGAGGTTTCAAGGAAACACCTCTGAGTGCAAGTAGATTTGCTCAAACTTTCACCGAGGTAATATAGAATAAAGAGAACTTAAAGTTAATGAATTCTAAGTTTAATCTAGATTTGTGTATATATAGTCATAAGAGTATATGGGTTCACTAGGTTATTATTTTAAATCTTTTAAGAATGGTCCTACCATGATTGTTTGTCTTAGAATTCCTACACTAGCAAGCTATATATAATAAAAATTTAACATGGAACTGACAAAGGTAGAGCTACATTCTACTCCATCCTATATAATTTTTTGTGATGTCAACATAACCAAGAATAAGACTATGGATGTCCTACATGATGTCAATGTAACCAAAAATAAAACTTCTATCCTTGACCCTATCTATCAGCCAAGACTCCTTCAATATCTCCTAGATGCTTGGAGATGCTTAAGACTAGGTCAAAATACCCTATATTCTCTTCATTTGTTGCATAGCTCATCAAGTTTCCCTATATGTTCTCTAACCAATCATGATTGCATGGAAAGAAGTTATAAGTACTCATTAAACTCTCAACTATTGGAGCCTCCTCAAACTTTACCATAGGACGTGGAAAATGCTTAGAAATGATTAAATTCCCTAATAGGGTGTGGGAGATCTTTAGGAAAACATTTGACACTAATTTGATCCATTGACTCTTCTTCATTCTTATATATTCCCTCAAATATACTCCTTTGCAGTAATACCCCTATCATACCTAAATCTACTACATTCATGTCCTTGTTAGCTAGCATGTTGGTGATATAGTATGGTCCATGAATTTTTATGTCTTCTTTTTTCATTTTTCTATACAGTCCTCTTTTATCTCACTACTAGGTCCTCACATAAAAAGAAAAGAAAAACATTACTTCTTTTTTCTCATCTAAGGCCCCTAAGGTTTTAAACCCCTTAGATGCAAGGATTCAAAGCACATCAACCATGTGGTACAAATGACTAAATCCCAAAGACGACCAGAGCAATGAAAGAGTTTGGAAAGGTAGAGAGAGCTACACTGGTGACTCAGAGAAACTTCAGCCTTTAAAAACAAAGCCAATTAGGGCTAAAGGCACATGTGGATCAGACAACATTTGGTGGAAGAGGAAGAAAGATGACTAGAACTCGGAGTCCCACCCATAATGATTTTGATATTCAACCATGAGATAAGAGAGAGTTGATATCATGTATCAAAACATTAAGCATGCATTCTTCCAAACAATGGATAAGGAGATGATTACTTTCTTCATTTTCATTTGCATAACCATATCATGAGCAGGGGAACCTTGAAGACCAAGGGGGATGTCCAGTTTTATGTGGAGGTAATGGATGTGGTCCAAAACTCCTAGATAGCAAGAAGGTCAATGTATGATCTTGATGAATGATAGAAGAGGGGTTGGTCGTGACAAACCAAAAGCACCTAGTCAGGGACCTATAGGTTAGATTGGTAGCAGCACCAAGGAGGTCTTACAAGGAAAGGCCTAGAGCAGGTACATACAAGGAAAGGCTCCTACCTGCCTGCTCCTCTTCCTCTATTTGAACCTCCTTGAGGTCCTCTACCCCGGTTATGTCCACCTCTTGTAGATGTTTCACCTCCATGCTCTATGAGTTTTGACCCTCCTTGGTTTCTTTGGTCATTGCCTCTACCTTGGTAGCCACCATGCTGTCCTCTTTGATCTCTTCCTTTTCCTTTGCCCTTAGAAGTCTGATCTTGCTTCCTCTTACTCCTCTCTTCAATCTTTAATGCTAATTGATAACATTGGTGCACTGTTTTGGGGCTTAAGAGAACCATCTCCTCTTGAATGTTCCACTTCAAACCGTTGAGATACCTTGCCACCTTGATACTTTCATCCTCTGTGACATTGAACCTCATGCAAAGTCTTTGAAACTCCTTAGTATAAGAACTCATCTCCTGATCTCTTTGCCTCAAACTCTGTCTCCTCTTATGCAACTGAATTTCATAGT